>JAYMTP010004821.1:0-14311 GCA_036897365.1 Geranium brycei
CCCGCCTCCCGGAGGCCCGTCGCCAACTACGTCCAGCCGCCGCCGCAGGCCAAGGGCGGCTCCAAGCCCCGCCGCCCCGCCGTGGAGGACGATGACTCCGAGGTCGAGATGCTCAGCATTTCCAGCGGCGACGAGGACGACTCCGTCAAGGATCTCGCCGCCAAGAGCCGCGCCGCCGCGGCCATGGGAGGGAGGGACGACGACGCGGGGTGGGATGGGGGAGAGCCGGCTCGGTGGAAGCACGTGGACGAGGCTGAGGTTCGTTCTCTTCGTTCTTTTTTGCTTGATCTTGTAATTTGATTCCCTGTGCGCGCTTGACGATGATCTTTGGAGGTAACTAGAGTGAATATGATTCTGTAAGTTACTTAATTTGATGGTAATCAGAATGAATGTGCTTCTGGTTTGGATTGCTTAGAGGTTTATTTGGCGAGAGGTTTAAATTAGGATTGGTCTGTCTAGTTTAGATGATACAGGCTGATATTTGTTTATGGGAGGTTGAAATTATATTTTTTTCATGGAATGAGAAAGAGGCGCTATCAATTGGCGCTAAACCAGACGCTTTCTGTTTATTTCCGACCATCTGATAATATTATGACCTGACCAGGGTTTGCAAGTCATGAAATTAAGTCACACATTTGTATTCTCAAAATAAGTTCATTTTGAAGTGATGAGACAAAATGCTTGCTATGTTTTTCTTCTTTTTAGACGGTTAATAAATGGGCTATTGTTATTTCCCCCCTTTTCCTATTGTGACAGCTAGCAAGAAGAGTTCGGGAAATGCGGGAGACGAGAACGGCACCAGTTGCTCAAAAGGTGGTGGTTGATAGGAAGGTAGCTACAAAGACTAGGTCGGGGCTTAACACTCTACAGTCCTTCCCTCGTGGCATGGAATGCATTGATCCCCTAGGATTGGGGTACTAATCTCTCTTTCTCATAATACCTGCTTTGCAATCAAGTTCCTTGGGACCTTGCACCTGATCAAGTCTGTTTTCTTGGAAAATTTTCCATTTTATTTCTCTTTAATATTTGATTTTTCTTCTCAGAGAGCTGCTTTTATTTATTTGTCTTTCCTTGTATGCTATCCTTTGCTGTTATACTGGTAAAATTTGGCTGTCTATTCATTTCATGGAAAGTAAACCAATTTTTGAAATACTGGAAAAATACACTTATTTAAGCGATAAAGTTAGTAGGCGATCGATCTAGTTTAATTGCATCCTGAGCTATTAATTCCTTTCTCATAACTGCATTTTGGGTTTCTTTTATAGGATTTTAGACAACAGATCGTTAAAGTTGATTACAGATACTTCCCAAAACTCTCCAATGTCTGAGAAAGACATCCCAGATCACAACCTTCGCGGTAATCTTCTGCAAGAATTTTGCATTCCACATTTGTTTTTTCAGTTTTTCTTAAATGCTTTGCGTGAAAGTATAAAATAATAAGCATGCCCTCAATTATCAGGTTAATCTTTTAGTTAGAGTACGTTGCACATTATCCTTGGGTTGGCCAATTGGTCAGAGGTTCGAATTATGATTAGAAAAATTGTTGTAATTCCGGCACAGAGATATGTATGTGCAAATGGATATTTGGGTTTGCATGTGAGGGACGTGCTAAGGTATAAAATAATAAGCGAGCCATCAAACTATCAACCCAAACTCTTGGATGAGCTGGTTTCAAAACACTTAATTTTAGGCTTTAGCTGATTTTATTCATCTTTGTATATATTGTTCTATAGTGAATTTTAGGTTCCTAAAATATAAGCAATACAATTTGTATAATAATATTGATAAAGATATTATATGCTTGATTTGGAATACACTATATTTGCCTCCATGAACAACATTATGTTTTGAAATTTGTTAGCCAATTAAAATTTGAAACATTTCTTCTCCTTCGAGTAAAAGCAACGTATATATCGCTAGAAAATATACTACCAAAAAATATGCATCATCAGGAAGTCTTGATTACAAAATCTAGTATGGAAAATTTATTGGTTGCAAACAAATACCTACCCAATCTTTAAATTTCGACACATGATTACTCAAATTAATTTTTTTCTTTCACCTTTTGAAAAACAATAACCATTTTTTGTTGTAATTTCATATTTTCAAATTCATGTCATTATTCACTCAAATATTTCATTTTGTTCTCCAAAATTATTATTAATTATTTAATTAGGTAGTTAAATTTTGGAAAAACTACACATAGGTACATCCGAAAGTATGTGTTTATAATGTTAGTAGACTTAAGTATATACATTTTTTATCTTTCTAGTGCACAAAGTTAACAATTTTCCTTCCATTTATTAATCACTTAATTTTATATCAAATGAATTCAATGTCATTGTTTTCATTTCGAATTTACAGAACATTGTCATTATTTCTCAACCGGTAATTCCCCGGTTTAATTTTCTGACAAAGGAAAAGTAAAAAAAATTGGCGTTTGTTTGTTAGTTATTAATTTTTTTTATAAAAATTGTTTTCGGAAAATTGTTTACTAGTCACTATTTTATTATGAAATAACCTAAATGTATTTATTTGGGGGAAAATGGTAACTTGGATGCAGTGAAACTAAATAAATAATAAGGTTTACATATGTTAGAAACACATAATTTTGGATGTATGTGTATCATTTTCCCCAAAATTTAAATAACATAATTAAAGAATTAATTAAATTTTTGAGTAAGTAATGACATGAATTTGAGAATGAAATAGGAAATCTTACCGCCTATTTTTCTTGAGGAATTGGTTGTATATGTGTACGTGTATGTTGGTGGCAAACCATGTTATTATTTAGAGGGAGAAAGTATTAAGTTTCTATCTAGTATTGTTTGTGATCTTCTGAGACTCACGCTACTTCCACTTTGGCTCTTCTAATTTAAGGTCCAGATATGTTGCCATCTGTCTTTTCATTCGAAGTTCCACACGAAGTTCTTATACAGTTATTCCTCTAGTCTTCAGGCCCCAGGAATTTGAGACTTTGGTAGTAAAATAATAGAAGGATCAATGATTTCAAGTTTAGTTTGGTACCATTTTTCACGCCACTGCATCACTGTTCATTCCTGAAAGTTTTGGCCAGAACGTATTTGCTTAAGCCGTCTTTTATTTATAAATGCGCCCATCATGGTCTTTCTTATTTAGGCTTGTTAATCCTTGTTTATTATTATTATTGTTGTTGTTATTATTATTATTATTATTATTATTATCATTATTATAATGGCTAACAACTCATTCATTTTTTGTAGAGAAATTGATGTATTTCTCTGATAGATTTGATGCAAAGTTGTTCTTGTCCCGAGTGCACCAAGATACATCCGCAGCTGACTTGGAGGCTGGTGCTCTTGCCTTGAAAACTGACCTCCAAGGAAGGACTCAACAAAGAAAACAATTGGTTAAAAATAATTTTGACTGCTTTGTTTCATGCAAAACCACAATTGATGGTACAGTATTATTACATCTCACATGCATATCTATTGCAACTCCCAGTCATGGGATAGAGCTGGACATTCAGCTCTTTAAAGAAGTGTTATTTTTCTTAGTATTGATGGTTAGAACATTCATTTTCTACAGATATTGAATCAAAATTGAAACGATTTGAAGAGGATCCTGAAGGTGCTGGGACTTCTCACTTGTTTAATGTTATTCAAGGAGTTACTTCGCTAGCCAATCGTGCTTTGGAGCCTCTATTTGAGAGACAGGTCAATAGGATTTGAATCCTTTATTTTCATTAACGCACTTTTGGGCTTTAAGTTTTAAGATTGATGCATTTCATTAATGACATTGTGCAGGCTCAAGCTGAGAAGATTAGATCTGTTCAAGGAATGCTTCAGAGGTTTCGGATGCTATTCAACTTGCCAAGTACAATTCGAGGCAGCATAAGTAAGGGTGACTATGACATGGCTGTTAGGGAGTACAAGAAAGCAAAGTCTATCGCTCTACCTTCTCATGTATGCCAAACTTTTAAATTAATATAATATTGTGATTGAGGAGCCTGGTCTTAAGTATCAGTCTTGTTGGCTAAAATCTTATTTTCCACTTTGACATGATGATATCTTCTCGCCCTTACCTTGTATAGATTCTTCTCAACTCCACCTCATATATGCAAAAGTACCTTGTCCCCTTGAGATTTTTTACTATGGTAAAATATTTTGTCATGAATCAGATGTTTGATCTCCTGTTTAGATGAATTGATAGGAAAAACCAATTCTTCTTCTCACCTTTTTCTCAGGTCTTATAGCCAAGATGAGTCTATTATTCATATTGGCTTTATTATGTCTGAGGAATCAAATTATTTTTGGTATATCTTTTATCACCAATGTATCAAGATTTGGGCTCAAGGCCTCCCTTATATAAAAGAGAGCTCTATTTTTGTCACTTGACCCAACATTAGTTGGTAGAGAGAGGCCAACATAAGTTGGACTGTTGGAGAGATTAAAGAAGAGAGAGATACTGCGTTGGGACTTGAACCCTGGCCACCAGGACCCAAGAGAAATAAACTATTTTTGGGAATGATAGTAATGCTATATATTCCCAAGAGAAAATGATTATTTTTGGGAACGTTAGTAAAACATCCATACTAATTAAGTTTAAGCCTGTTGAACTGTCTGATGATTCATACCTTGGTTGTGCCTACTCGGTCTTTGGCATATCTGGCTTGTGTGATACGGGAACGTTGCTCAACTGCTGGGGACGGATGGATGATAGGCAGATTTAGCGTTCGATGTGTAGCTTGTTTGCCCACAATCTTTTTAGTTCTTTCTCTTGTATCGTCTTATGTTTTTGTTGGACTTTTTGGAGTTTCCATCCTGGGACCTGTGATTTTCTAATTCATTTTATTACCGATCAAAAAAGAAAGATTCATACCTTGTTTTGAATCTCTAGTTTATATAATCTTATGGTTAATTGATTATTAATATGCTTCGCTCCTATCCTCTATGCCTCTCTCTCTTCATTTGACAATACCTTTTTCTTGCACAATTAAATATACTCATGGTAACATGTGACTTTCAGGTCGGAATACTGAAACGTGTTCTTGAAGAGGTTGAAAAGGTTATGCAAGAGTTCAAGAGCACGCTTTTCAAGTCTATGGAGGACCCACAAATAGACTTGACTAATGTAAGATTATAATGCACTTTCAACAAATGCAAAAAGTGCGGATTACCTGAATGCAATTTTAGTATTAACATATGAGATTATATATGTCATGGGTTTGTATGATATATGCAGAATTAGAACTTACAAGCAATTTCCAGAGTAGGCATCATTGTTACACAAAGTAAAGGAAGTATACTGACAGTAAAGGCAATTTAGTGATTAGATGATGTTAGAGATATTATGATTGATGCCATTTAGGAGGGGGTTAGACCCTTGCATTAAGATTTTAACTTTTATGGAAGTATGATTTATCATTTGTAATGGCATTTTGTAGAGATGAAACATATGTTGAAGTACAGGGTAGAAGATGACCTCAATATTGGCGGGGAAATGGCTTGACTTTCTACTACTTGGGTTGTCTGTTTTCACCTAAATATATTCTAAATATTTGAATGTACTCTTGATATTAGTGCATCATACTGAAAAAATTTCAGTTGTCAATAAAGGGAATAAATTGTCTGTTAATGGGTTAATAGATGTTTCTAGGGTCATCTGTTCTTTCCATTGTAGTTGGAGTCTTGGGGCATCTTTGTTTTTTAGTCTTTGACAAAATTTCCTTAATACATCGTCCTATCTTTTTCACGTCAGAATTTTGCTTAGAGTTGTGTTTAGACGCTACGATTTAAAAATTAGTTTGTGCACATGCTGTTAAAATCAACGTGGCATACCTTCATATGTTTTCTATATCCTTATTCCTCTTAAAACAAACTTTGTTTCTGTTGTCTGAAAGTGTAGTTTAGCAGTGCATTCCAATTAATTAATTAGCTATTTGCAAGCCCCGCCTTTGGTTGGGCAAATAGTATAATGTCATAATAATTCCCAGTTGATGCGTTCACTAAAAAAATTAAGAAAGAATTGGGCCACACATTGAAAGTGGGGTTTTAGTGACCACTTGATGTACTAGTCGGCCCCAGTACTTTTTTATCAGCAATGTATCTAGATACTGCCACTGGTACTCGAACCCTACCCCAAGGCCATAAGTTAAAGTATTTGACCAATTTGACAAGCAAGCTTTGATGTTGGCCTTTGTACTTAATAGCTAAGATTTTGGGCTAGAGTAAGTTTGACATGATAACATAGTTTGATTTGGTATTGTGTCAGTAACTTGATTGTGTTTCCTTCCTGATCATATATTCCTGGTACACGTTCAAGACTTTTGTGTTTTCCGACCCAAACATGAGGGGAGTGTTGAAGTGTCCCACATGGAAAGAATGTGGATTTAGTGACAAGTTGATGTACTGGTCCGGCCCTCCACTTAATAGTTTTAGCTTGCACAATGTAGTAAGTTTAACACTACAATTTCTATGTTAATTAAATCATACAGGCATGTCTACGAAGTTCCATCATGATGATATTGAGTTAACTCCAGGGGTAAAAATATGATAGCGATGTTTAATCATAAAACTTATCATTAAAATCTATATTTTTAAAGTGTGGAATATTGCATACTATGCTATTTACATTGCATAAGAGTTATCTTTCTCTTACTTACTTTCATACTGCAACTAATATCTTTTGAATGCTTCACACATAGCTTGAAAACACCGTGAGGTTATTGTTGGAGCTGGAACCTGAGTCAGATCCTGTATGGCATTATTTAAATATACAGGTTAGCAAATAAATTACTATTCACGCTTGGTTAAACTTCTCTGCACTGTTAATATCATTACTTCTAGTTCTAGTTTGGATTTGGATTTGAACAGGCTAGTTTATCTTGTAAAGTTTGATGCATTAGAGAGACATTGGCATGCAAGAAGGCTTGCTCTTCAATAGCATTTTCTTCCAATCTTGTCAACCAGCAATAGCATTCCAATTCATAGTAATTGAAAACATTGAAAAAGTTTTCCTCCCATTTATCAAAAGTAAATAAGACCCTGAGAATTCAGTATTGGTTATTTTCTTTGGATGGGTGGGAGAAATGCTGATTTTTCAGTCTATGTCCTTGTCAGAATCACAGAGTCCGAGGTTTGCTTGAAAAGTGCACCTTAGACCATGAAGCAAGAATGGAAACCTTGCAAAATGAAGCGCGGGAAAGAGCTCTTTCTGATGCCAAGTGGAGGCAGATTCAACAAGATTTAAGTAAATCTGTAAGTCCAACAAAACAAAGTCTGGGAATTAATCTAGAATTTGACCCATCTTTCTCTATGTTTATTATTCAGCCAGATGTTAGCTATTCGCCTGCCCTTGGCGACCAGAATCTGTTGGTAGACTCACAGCAAGTAGACTTGAAGGGTGAAGAAGTTGATGCTCTCAGAGGAAGGTACATTCGAAGGTTGACTGCAGTACTTATCCATCACGTGACTGCTTTCTGGAAAGTAGCACTTGCTGTATTCAGTGGTAAATTTGCGAAGGTAAATTTGCACGTGTGTGACATGTAGTCAATTTTGTGTTTGTATTGGAAAGCACATTTTATTTATTTCAGTTTTATGATATGAGGCATCATTATGTGTACAAACATCGAACACAAGTGAACATTTATAACTTGTTAACATTACTTTTTCACATTTACCTTATGAAGAAAGTAACTTAAACATTTGAGAAAGAAAAAAGGGGTGGGAAACAACGGAAGTTCATATCTTGACTTCTCTATACCCTTGAAATGAACATTATTGTATGAGACAATAGATTAGATTTTTCTTAAAATTATTGTATTGTGAGATGTTAGCTGAAGTGGTAGTCCAAAGTCCAAACAAACAGTTATTTTAGCAGGAGCATAGGTCTTCCATTCACCTGGGCAGGGAAAGTAGACCCTGAATTGCCATTTGAATCTGTGAAAGGTTGTAAGATCATACTGTTATCAGTAGTCAATTTCCAACCAATATCACCGTCATTTCCCTTGAATCTGCACTATATGGTACTCAGAAATAGTCTTAGCTGGTTCCCACTCTCATTCTTGATAGGAATCGTGAACCATAGTATGGAAAATTGTACTAAACATGGATTGTTTGTTTTTGAAAACTTGAAAGACAAATGGTACAAGACACCTTTTTGTTATGTATCCCAGTATCTGGTTATATTTGCTACTTCTTTGTATACCACGTTATATACAAACGTGTAAGTACAATTTGAAATTAATACGAAAAGTTTTCTTTTTTCTTTTTGAGGAGTGTTACATATATAACTCAATATCTGATTATTTATTGTACAAATATTATTATGTTTTGTCATTAATCTGGGTTTTTATTTCACTCGTCCCAGGTTTCATCTGAATCAAATGTTAATACTTTGGGGAATAGAACTGAGGAGAATATTGGAGATGGAAAGTACTCAAATCATTCTCTGGATGAAGTTGCTGGAATGATACGCGGCACCATAGCTGTGTTTGAAGCAAAGGTGAATACATTTTTATATTCTTATTGATGAGAGAACTCAAACTTATGGTTGGACCAATAACATGTACATTGGATGTTAGCATTTGTGTAATTTTAATGAGTTTATCATTATTGCAAACATGTTATTCAATCGGTAAGGGGTAGATGATGAAAATAGAGCAGTAAATTTGGGATATTTAAAGGATATGAATTATTTTATGTTACAACTGGGGTAGTGTGAGTTGTTTGAGCAGGCTAATGCCATAACCAATGTTTCTTGTTTCAAACCGCCTGTTCTATTTGCAAAGGGAGAGGGAAAGCATGGGGAGGAAACACAAATGGACACAGGCCCAACTTACACGGTTCCGAGACCAATTTTTATGCTATATATATGGGGTTGAGCTTCTTAACCAACCTATTAGGATAAGTTTGGTTCCTGCCTTTGTGTAGCCATTTCTTTTCTATATAGTAGGTGAGAACTTCTTACTTCACAACAGTATTAGTAGTTCAAAAATTTATGATTTAACATATACTCCGTCCCAAAATGAGTGTCCTCCTTCAACTTGCTTGTGTCAAAATGGGTTTCCACTTTCGTTGCTAGGAAGTTAGTTATACGTGAATTACCACTAGTATCATGAAACAAGTTATAATCTCTAGTGAGTTAGAACATTGGAAGGCATGGAGGGAATCCAAGCATTGACTACAGTCGTCCTTACTTTGTGTTAAAAATCAAATGGGTTACTCATTTTGGCCTGACGGAGTATGAAGGTTGGAGATAATATTACTACTAGAACACGATTCAGAAATATTAGGAGGGCATCTATTTGTCATATCTTCTTGATTTTCTCATGGTGTTGGTTCTAACTAACAGATGAGTTTATGTTGGGATAGGTTAGCAGCACATTTCAAGATTTTGAACAGTCCAACATTCTTCTCCAATATATGAATTGTGCTATAGAAGAAATATTCAAAGCGTGCCAAGCTTTTGAAGCAAAAGACGCAGCTCCTCCTGCTGCTGGTACCTTGACTTTCCTGAAACTATCCTTTATTAATTTCTCAAATGTTTCTAAATGCTGGCATTTTTGTGAAACAGGTATGTCGCTTAGACTAATGCATGCAGAACTTACAAAGATTTACATATCAAGGCTTTGCTCTTGGATGCGAGCATCAATAGAAGACATCTCAGATGATGATACATGGGTCCCAATATCTATTCTTGAAAGGAATAAATCTCCATATGCAATCTCTTTCTTGCCTCTTGCATTTCATTCAGTTATAGCTTCAGCAATGGATCGGATTAATTTGTAAGTATTGATAGTATATCAGCTTCACACTAGATTATGTATGGCTCTCATGAGTGATCAGTAGAGTATCTCATATGATAATGATACAAGAGGTTCTTAGTTCACGGTTAGGCTTACGTTGATACAAAAAGAACACACACATCTACAGAGAGATACAAAGCACCCAAATAGTGAAGACAATTGTATTCCCTGGACATATTCTAGAAGTTTTGGATCTCTGATTTTCGGGCATACCTCTTTAGATATTCATGGATATATTAGCCTCTTAGACAGCATTCCCTTTTCATTTTATAGTCCCGTCATTTGTTTTTTCTCTTTCTTTTCATTTTCAGGATGGTTCAGTCTCTGAGGAGTGAGGCGGCAAAATCTGAAGATATATTTGTACAACTTGAAGAAATTCAAGAATCTATACGACTTGCCGTTTTGAACTGTTTCTTGGACTTTGCCGGTAAGATGGATAAATGATCATCTATTCATCCTAATACTGTGATTGGTATACTTTGAAGACTTCTCTAATTACTATTATACACTACTTAGGGCACTTGGAGAATATTGTGAGCGGGCTTTCCCAAAACAAATCAAACAAAGAAAGTCCATATCTACAAAATGGATATCACCATCAATCAAGAGATACACTGTCTGCTGATCTCCCTGGAAGTGTCGTTGATCCACATAGGCAGTTGCTGATAGTCTTAAGTAATATTGGATATTGCAGAGACGAACTTTCTTATAAGCTGTACAACAAGTACAAACATATCTGGATGGAGGCTAGGTATGCATTGCCAAATATATTACCCTTCTTGAATTCAGATTTGTAATTGCTGGTTGGGGATGTATGTAGCAATAGCTATCTAGTTTGATTGGCCAAATAGGATAGGGCTGGTTACTCCCGTGTGGGCCAACTTGGAATTTATGGATGCCAGTTTATTCACGTTTAAGATTGGGTACAGGGCAATCAGAACTTCAGTGTCAATTTTTCATCTTAAATACTTTGGTAAATACTTATTTGTGCGCTGGCATATTAGTGCATATGAATTGATATCGTATGATAGTAAGCATCTGGCTTAATTTGCATATATGGCTATATGTGTATGACTACTGCGGATTTTTCATGGGCTTCTGGGGTTTATCAGCAACACATTTTTAGACTTCCCGTGAGCTTATATGTGTTTCATTATGATTTATGTTCTGTGTTTTGATGGTTCTTTATCTTTTTTTATAATGGGTTAGTATGATTTGAACGTGACAAGTCAAGATGGGTTGTAGGCCTGCTCCAGTTTTGCTCATTTCCCTTATGAGTGATCTTCAGTAATCTTGATTTGATTAACATGACTTGCCAATAATGAATTTGGGGTTGAGCATTATAAAGGGGGGTTTACTTGATCTTTGTCAGGATTGTTATTGATCTTTAGTGTTGGACTATTCCCTATATAAAGGGGTCACATATTGTATTAAATTTAGATCCATCGATGAATTAAATATAGATTTTTCTCGAATCTCAACAATTGTCTTATACTATTACCCTTTCATTCAGCACATTTGATGCTTCCATGTAATCCTCTGTTCTTTACCATTGCAGTGGAGTAGATGATGACAACCGAGACTTAAAAGATCTAGGGAAGTGCTTTTCTTCTCTAGAAGAGAAGGTCCTTGAGCAGTATACTTTTGCAAAGGTATGGCTGAACATGCTGCTTCCTTATACATGAAATTGCCCATCAAAATAGAGGATGTGTCATGAGTCTCATGACATGAAAGTAGGTTCCTAATACCTGTATCTTGTTGTGGATACATCATACATTGTTTGGCTCTTTGGTCCCAGCTACTTGTTGAAGTTGCATGGCCTGTTAAAGCTAAAGGTGATGGTAAAATTATTTTTTCTATCCCTGCTTGCATATCAATAGATTACAAGCTTGAGTGATTAATTGTTCGTTTAATTAAATTTTGAAAAAAAAATCATAGTTCTTATCTTCCACAGGACTCTCTTTGTTTTTAACTTAATTTAAAACATGAGTTTTTATTGATAATATCTTTTTCTTTTCTTCTACCTTAGCTTTGACCAAATTCCTTTTGATGCATCTCTGGATTGTTTGACATGTAATAGAATCTTAATACCAAGTCTTCACCGTTTTTTGTTTTCAAGGTAGGACTGAACCAGCTGAACCATTTTTTACGCACTAAATTTAAGCTGATTGAAAATTAGATACAATAATCTTTGCAGTCACTGTCATGGTTAGTAGCTTTGCTTTACTTCAGAGGTTATCTTTTATTTTCAGGCAAGTTTAATCAGAACGGCTGCTGCAAACTACTTGTTAGATTCTGGTGTTCAATGGGGAGCAGCACCTGCAGTCAAAGTGAGAAACCGGCAAACCATTTTTTTTCTCTTTCTGGATTATTTTTTGGAAAACCCTGCTTTGACTCAATTTCATTGAACTTGTGATTCATATATTTTTACTGCAGGGTGTACGCGATGCGGCTGTAGAGTTACTCCACACACTAGTATCTGTTCATGCTGAGGTGCTTACTGTTGGGCTTAGCTCATAACTTTATTTTTATGGATGCTTACCTTGTCTGTCTTTATGTCGAGAACTGTTCAAGGGTAACAAGTGTGACAGGAAAGGAACAACCACTGGATAAATGTCTCTTATATTGTTTTGGTAGTTATACTTTTCAGTTTGAGAGCTACTATTCATATTAGGGAATACATAGCCTATTTTGTGATTTAATTTCTAACAATTGTGACAGAAAAGGAACAACCACTGGATAACAGTCTCTCTAACTTTCTTAAATAAGCAACTAGAAAGGTCACTTGCTAACGAACATTGCCTCTGAATTGAAGTAATTTCCTTATTTCAGCTCTTTGCCGGTGCTGAGCCTTTATTGGAAAAGACACTCGGTATTCTTGTGGAAGGCCTTATTGATACCTTTCTTAGTCTCTTCCATGAAAATGAAGACAGGGATCTCAGATCACTTGATGCAAATGGTTTTTGTCAGCTCATGCTTGAGGTAAGATACGGCGTCCTTATTTTAGTATCTTTTTTTCCCTCGTGCTAAGATATGGCTGTTAAGTTTTTTGGTTTTGAAGGTATAAGAAAATTATATTGTTCATTACAAAAAAGGACTTGTTATGGATTTGAATTATTCCATAAATGCATTTCAGCTCTACTTGTAGCAACCATCTTTGCTAAGTTTGGCCTAGTTTTGTTTCCCTAGTAGTTGAAACATTTCTAAATAAAAAGCTGTTCAGCTGCTTGCATTTGTACAAATTGGTTTTTCAAGGCTTTCTTTAGTTTTCCTTATGCTCTGATAGGCTCAAAGTGTTAATGGATTAATTGATGACTGCTAAATCTCAGATTCACAATGCTTGTTCCTACTTATTCTCCAAGAGTTCTTATACTCACTCCATCCCAATACAAGTGTCCTGCTTTCCTAAAAAGGAGGTCCCATAATTAAGTGTCTACTTTCCTTTTTATTTAGTTAAATAACAGTGAATATCCCTTTATAAGATAGTCATAACAACTTGAGTCATGGGCATAAGGGACCACGTGGGGGTAAAAGGTTGAAAATCTACCACTAGAATTTGAGTGCTTAGTTTTTGCAAGTATTAGAACGGCATACATTTGGAATGCAAGGAGTGATATTTAATTATCAATGATTCATTTTGGTGGAAATATACACTAAAGATGTTTTGGGGAAATATACATAAAAAAATCAGTGGTAGATCTCATTTTTTTTATCAGAAATAAAACTTTATAAAAAGAGAAATTAGGGGAGGGAAATCCCCCAACGAGAGTACAAGAACTGAAACCAAAGAAAACAAGCAGGAAAGTGGTTTTGCAAGCCACGTTTCAAAAGATACAGCATTTGTGAGCTGGTCGAAAGAGTTGACTTGAGAATAGGTTCTTGTATCAGATATAAGATCCGGGTTTAAAGTCTGGAACGAGGTGGCCAGCAGCTGCTAGGCCCCTTGCATTCCACGAAATTTTCATTGATCAGAAAGTGACCTGATGTCCGGGCCACTCCGATCAATCTGCTCTTGTCCGGGAGAGTTGGAGGCTTTTGCTGTCCCATCTTCGTTTTGTGAGGCCAATGAACCGGAATCCGCAGGCAAACTCGGAGGCTCCGGTGCTATTTCACCCGCTTTCAGCTCGGTGACGCGCGGGGCTGATCTCGAGGGGCGGGAAAAAGCTCTGTTCAGCATTTCAAGAACTGAACTAGGGATAGCTTTCGGGTTCTGCCGGATCTTAGGTTGAGGTAGATCAGCAGTATCTGCTTTTATAGAAGATGAGATACTTGTGGAGGAAGAAGCGGTACTGTGCTTGCTGGAATGGGCTTCCGAGTGACCCAATCCAGAATCTTGGGCAGGAGCAAAAGCCAAGAGCAGAGGAGGGATGACCCCGGAGGCCGGTCGGTTTGAGTCGGAACTGTCTGCCGTGGTGGATAGAGCCGGGCCTAGTAGTCGTGGTGACGACCAGCCCAGTAGGTTGGTGTTTTCGGATAGAGGAGTAAATGTCTTGACGTCTGGCACGTCCCTTTTGTGGGCCAGGA
>JAYMTP010004822.1:0-14307 GCA_036897365.1 Geranium brycei
TTTTGTTGTATACCATTCCCCATTTAGAAACCAAATTCAAAACCATGATACGAGGGTTGTGAGGGACGCATTGACGGAGAGAGGAGAGAAAAGAGGGAGAGGAGTGAGAGAGAGAAGAGAGTGTGTGAAGAGAAAGAATGGATGGCATTTAATTAAAAATTAGAAGAATATGTGAGGGCATTTTAGTCTTTTCAATTTGATTATAATAACTCAAAGAACCTTTAAGGGTATTTTAATCATTTCACGTGTAAAAAATGTTAAAAACTAACTGAATTGGACGGATAAGTGCAAAGTGAAAATTTTGCACATCTTAAGTGTAATCAGGTGAAAAAAAAATTTCAGGTGTAATCAGATAAAAAAGAGCAAAATCTAGACGTAATCACCCCTAGTTTCTTTTACAGAGAAAATAAACCTAGAAACAACTCAACACCCACGTACCCACCGCCCTGATTGTGACAAAAGGATCAATACAAAACACATCCAACACAAACAATAAATAAATAAATAAAACCACAGAAAAGTCATTTTCTGATTTCCAACTGACGACCACACCACTTGCAGGAGTATCTATCTTTCCTTTTATAGAAACTAGAAAATACCCAAAATATTATTTATTTTTTTGATAAAAATGGTACTCTATATTAGGCAACAGATAAAATTTACTAGAAATAAATAAGATAGAGATACAACAATATTGAATAGTATTTATCATCAGAATTTAAGTTGATGTCGTGCGAACAAATTGAAGTTGTAGTGGACACGTGAGGTCACAATTCGTAACAATAAGATACTGTAGTCACTCACATGGACGTCCAATTATTTAAAAGTGACATTTCCTGATTGGTTGCTAAAATCACGTGTAACCATAAAGATATATTTTTTGGAGGGTTCTTGCCTTTTCATAAAAGAAAAAAACAATAGCCTAACTCTAACCTAACACCTATAATTTATATGAAAATAGAATCGATTTGATTTATAGATAAAACTTTATTTGATTCCAATTTTGTACGAATGACAGCGATCACATTTTTTAAAATTTTCTAATCTCATATCGTCACATTGAATGGGTACGGGGATTACTCGTTCCACCAAACAAACCCAAAATATATTTTAAAGTATCGTCTTAAATTAAATATAGATTTCAAAACGGACGCCAAGTATCCCAAACTGAAGGGGATAGGGACGAGATCACAAAACCAATTGTGTTTCTACTCTTATAAGGAGGTAAAATATCTCCAACCCGACATACACCCACTGTAATTAATCCTATCAGTCAGGTCTGTCACAGTCATAATTTTTTTGCGATCAAACCCGATCGGCCAGGAAGCAGAAAATACTAAGCTAGAAAGCAGAAAATACTAACATAACTGTAACCTAAGCTAAGGGATGACGAAAATCACCAAAGCTGACAGGAACCCCGTGTCCCTAATCTGACAAAGGGACGAAAATCACTAAATCAGCTAAAACCTGCATTGTTGATGTCCTATAGAGTAGCGGTGGGCACGATTCTAAAATTAGACCAAACCGCTTAAGAACCAACCCAAACCCAAAACCATTATATAGAGGACCAGTTTAATTCTGGACTCGATTATCCAATTCAGTTCCTCGGTTCTACCCGTTGGAACCATTTGATTTTAAATTTTTGTTAATTAGTTAATTTATAGTCCAAATTATACGATTATGATCCCAATTTATAAACAAAAACTTTAAAATTTTAATTATTAAAAGTTCTAATGAAAACTATTAACTTAATTATTACAACTCAGTCGAATTATAAAATTTACAAATAAAATACTAATAAAAGAAAAAAAAAATAGAATTGGTTCTTCTCAATTAGCCAACAGTTCTAAATTTTAAGAACCAATACCGAATTGAAATCAACAGGTTCTTTCAACTTAAGAACCGGAACCGTTACCCACGGTTCTCGATTCTCCAGTTCCGATCTACAGAGAGGCATAATAGTTCGGACACGATAACCACAATCCGACAGGATCACAAAATCAACCCAAAACCCGCATTGTTGCCATCCCTTAACCCCACCTGCTCCAACCAAGTGTCCACTAAGATTCGAATCCGATACCTCATAGGAAATAGTGTTCATTTGGACTAATATATTAAGTTCATATAATTCTCGGTTGTTCAATAGGCCAAGTTCTAAAATCTAAACTATGCTATTTGGGGAATAAGAAGAGCTATAATATAATTTTCCAAAAAAAACTACGACCACAATGTAACTGAGAAATTTAAGATTTAGTTTCTGAAAACGGATTTGAATTGAACAGCCAACTAAGTATAAAAGTGATCAAGCATGAAATAGATTCTCAAATCTGCAAATTAGAAGTAGAAGCAAATGTATGGTACTAACCCGGGGTAGCATTAGCCTTCATCATTTTGAAGCAAACCGCGCCACCTAGCATTATCTAATCCCATGAGCTTCGATCGTTTCCTTAATTTAAAATAAGAATCAGGATGCGGGTTAGGAAACATAATACTTTAGCCATTTGCAACATGACAAGCAACGGTACAATTCAAAAAGCCTCTCTGGTGGCTTTACTACTACATATTGCAATTCAGATAAATTACAATTCAAAGCGTACTTCAAACAAACGAAAAAAACACTAATTCTCAAGAGGCGGGATTGTGTCAAATGGCTTTAAGAATCTCCGCTGCACATGTTATCGAAAGAATTTAACGAGTGAAGAGCAAGACATCATTGATTCACAAAGGAATGAAATGATTTATTCTAGCTTTATCCGGTCCATATCATTGATCACTCCTTCAAGCTGTGTATTAAAAAGAAGAAAAAGTAATTATTACGGGAGACATATTTATATAGGACAATCATTTGGTCGTTTAGCATCAACAATTGTTTTGTAGCACGTGCTTTAACGAGTAAGAAAATACCTTGACAATCTGGCGCAGGAAGAAATCTCCAAATGGCTTTGACAACTTGGACTCGGCAACATGAACAACATCCTGTGCATAAAATATATGGATGAGAATGAGCGCTTCAAAACCTCCTAGATTTAGTGTAACTGTGACGCTGCTGAAATAAACTTGATATTGCACTTTCCCCAAGGATCTAAAAACGCTAGGAGCTAGTCGAACGGATGAGGTCTCCGAGGATTAATCGGGGACTAATCAGATTTGATTTTCTCTATTTTTTAAATTTTTATTAAATAAATTATTATATATACACGATTAAAATATGAATTATAATATATAAAAATAAATATTTAGAATATAAGAATATAAATTTTTATACTTTTTACGTTCATTACATTCAAAACCCACCTAGGTCCGCCTAATTCCCCCTGGCCGACTTGATCCGCCCGATTATGTAAAATCCGGTCGATGTTCTAAAAATTCCAGCCTAGGCGGCCATCCTGCCCGATTTTTAGAACACTGACTTTCACAGTAGTAACAGTTCTTAGTAGATTAACCTCTTATGCTATAGCATGAAGCAACACAGCCCAACAGGAAAGTTGTAAGCAAGAATACGAGGTCAAGCTAAAGTATCTAATTCCATCTCGTAAAGTTATGTTTGTAGTTGCCAAGACACAAAGAGCATGATGTATGGATGCTCAAAAGTTGCCTTGGATTCAACATAGTTAAGTCGAGTAAAGCATCCAATAATAGAGCCTCACACTTCATAGATTTTAGTAAGCTTTGGTGAACTAGAAGTCTAGAACACATACAAAAAACTACATGCTCAGTTAAACTTACATCATCAATGAAGAAATCCACGTCGGCATTGGAGATGATTTTTCCTTCGGCGTCAACAGCATGCGTTTTGTGTTTGTATGACATCAAGATTGTTCTACAGTACATTAAAACAATGTTCATGATATTGTTCTCTTATGCCAAACAAACAAGGATAAGATAACTGAGAATGGGAACCATTTTATAGTTTCAACCTTAGGGTTGGTTCATCTACTTCCATGTAGTTTGCAAGCTTCGCAAGAGAGATGGTAGAATACACTTTTAAGAAGGTTCGGACACCAGCCAACAGCTGCTGTTGCTTCACTTCATAGAGAAATAGCTTCAACTGAAGTCTGTAAGCATCCTGCCAGAAACAGAAAGTATACGATAGATAAGTCTTTTACCTATACTGATTAACAGTGCCAAAATACGCGAGCAGATGCAGAAGTATGAACGCATCCACACAGATGACGCTTTCAAATGGTGATTGTTAAAATGAAGCACAAGAAGATAAAAATAAAACCTTCAGTTGTTAAGCAAAAGTATCATATATCAATTACAATATATAAAAATGGTATGTTGGGTTCCCAAAGAAAAAACTATGTAAACGTATACATGTACTTTTATCCTAAACTTCATAATAATGAGACTCCATATCTTTCGCATTTTTTACCATCAACCTAGGATTCTTAGCTTTGTTTTCCTCCTCCTCTAACGATTTCCATTAGCTTTTCTTGTGGATTTCCTCAGCCTATATACAAATATCTTCAAAGTATAAAGGCTCCAATATAAGAGAACATACACACCTGATTGTAATTTACAAGTGGTTCCTCGAAACTTGGAGCTGAGGGAGTGATGAACTTGGGACATGCATATGAGAAGAGCTCGTCATATATAGCAAACGCCTCCTCGTCATACCTCTGCATTCTGAGCATCTTTTCACCATACTTCTCTCGAAGTTGGGCGTTGACAGTTTCGTCAACAAGCTTCACTTGGGGACAAAGTGACAGGGAGATAGCCAGCAATGCATACATCTGCTCGTTCTTCTTTAGAATTTGTTCATACTGTGGAGACTTCTGATGATATTGTTTGGTCTTGAAAATGTATAATAAAATTTTGCTGAATTCACAAATTGCCTCCACATACCTGGAAATATAGAAATACACATGTTGAGTTGGTTGAACAAAATAGTCAACAATTTTCTCGAGCTTGTGAACAGAACATACGACATTGTTTTCACTGAAGTAAGCAGTAGATGGATATAAGCAAAAAAAGATGGACAGCCCAAGAAGATTAACATACCTTCTCAACATAAGATTGGCAAATCCATAATGATATATGGTGGTTATGTGACTACCTATAACACTGGTATAAACACCTTGCTGGCTTATATCAATGGGGAGTAAGCACTTCAAACCAGTGTGATAATCACCCAATAGGCAATGAACTCGAAGCAATCCCACCATGCTGAAATATCCCAATACTTTCAGCACGTTGCTTCCACCACTGTAGTCATAACCATCTGTGGCAGTAAACTGCTCAAGACCTTCTTTCTCTTGCTCCAAAATCTGAATGATCATGGACTTCTCTACGAGTGCTTGCAAGAAGTTGAGCACACCATAAACGTTCCATGCCTGTAAACAGAAAAGAGATGTAATGAGACAACATACTTACATTCTACATGCAAGCATTAGATATGTAAATATATTTCATTAAAGATAAGCCTTAGGCAGATTGTAAAACGGAAAAATTGGACAGCAAATCCTTTATTACATCGAAAATATTGAAAGAGCACTTGACAACCAATCGGGGAAACGGGTTAGTAATACTAATATGTTAAGATTGCATCAAAAGTGAAATTTCAAGCTCAGTGTAACTCAGTCATCACCTGAATGGCCAAATGCAGTGAGTTTTAAACTTGAATCACTGAAAGGGATGGACAGAAACCAAATTGGTGTAAAACTGAACTGACTCCCTCACTGCCACACGCAATGAAAAGGGTATCTGGGTAAGGATCCGAAACAATGCCCAACATATATATAACCAGTAACATCAAAACTCAAAAGAAAAGTGTATCATGGCGTGGGCAGTTTACAGCTAATTTTAAATCCCTTGCCGGTGATAGAGAATGACAGTAACATCCACTATTATGTGAAATCCTAAGCTATAATAATTAGACATTGTTAGTAATACTATTTGTTCAAAGTACATCATCTCCCACCCAATCTCACACAGCTAAATCAAGAAGATACTACAAAATATAATGATTTTCCCATATATAAAATAAAATTACCTGATCAAATTGCCTCAACAGAGTGAGCGAAATATTTTGTTGCCTCAACAAAGTGAGCGAAACATTATGAGTTTTGTGTTAAGGACTTTGAAATATTTTTTATACGTCAAATCTTTTCTTATTATTTTTATCATATAACTATTAATTTATTTAATATAAACTTAAAAAATAGAAAACTAGAAATCAGCCTAGCGATTTCTACAAAACTGCTTGCCAGTGACAGAGAATGACATTAGCATCCACAATTATGTGAAATCCTAAGCTATAATTAGCCATTATTAGTAGCACTATTTCTTCAAAGTACATTTTCTCGCACAGCTAAATCTAGAAGATGCTATGAAATATAATGATTTTACCAAATATTAAAACAAAATTACCTGATCAAATTGCCTCAGCAGAGCAATCTCCTGCTCGGTCTTGTTCTTCATCTTAGCTCTGTACTGGCAAAACGACTGGAACTGGTACACAAACTCGTCCACCATGTCCCACAGCCACTGGTTCGGCAGCTGCATATTCACCACTCCGTGCAACACAACCTGAACAAAAAAATTCCCCAAAACACAATCAAATCTCTGAACCAGAAACGAATTGAACCTAAAGCATCGAGCAACGAAATGAACAGGAAACAAAATCGAACCCGAAACATCGAGCAAACACGAATCGAACCTGAAACAAGCTGCAGTAATTGTCCCAGGAGTCGATCCTCTGCCTGAGGGTCGGCGAGAGGCGCGCGTAGAGGTGGCGGAACCACATCTCGCGGTAGAGGAGGCAGAAGACGTGGTCGTTGTCGACGTAGTGAGCGACGGCGTCGACGGAGGGCCACGGAGCGTCCTTGAAGAGCCGATCGGAGAGGGTCTGGAACGAGGTCTCGTACATCTGGTGGATCTCGTACACGTTCTTCTCCCTGATGTGCCTGTACATGTGCACCACGAACGTCTTCACCGAGTCCGGCACGAAGCTCGGGTCGTAGCCGCCGTCAGGACCCGCCGGAGCGCCGTCGTGGATCGCCGGAGCTCCGTCGTGTTCGTAGGCGGGCATGGCTGGTTCTCCGGTGGACTCGTCGGCGACGGAGAGGCTGAGAGAGAGAGACTGTGGAGTGGTGATTTGCTAGGGTTTTTGTGTTCAACGGTTTAAGGAGCGAAGAAGACCCGTAACGGTTGGGTTCGGGATATGGGCTGAGTATGGGCTTGAGGCCCAACTTGGCCCAAGGTGGTTTCTACATGAGTTCGTTTGTTTTGCACTATAAGCCCTTGAACTTTCACTAACTAATCAATGTATATTGTATAGCCTCGGTTCAAAAACAAATATTATCAATCGGCATGCCCTGACTAGTTGATTGGGGGTTCATGATTCGGTTTTGGGTGAGTTTGATTTGGTTCAAAATTAATGTGATCGGTTTGAGTTTGAAGGAAATAAAAACTAGAATCGAACAGATGAAATTCGGTTCAGTTCAGTTTTAAACCTGTCAGTTTTTTATTCAGTTCGGTTCGAGTTTTCTACAAATCGAATTTTATGAAATTCTAACATTTTAACCCGTTTTAACTTTATTATTTGACTTATAAATTTTTGGTTCGATTTTCTTTGAACCGATTTGTATGCAATTCTCACATTTTAGACCAGCCTTGGCTTATTATATCACTCTCTTTTTTTCCTGCTATTTTTAGGCCCAATTAATAAGAATCGACGACTTAAACTAAGCTACGTGTCCAAATTGATCGGTTCCCAATTTGGTTCATTTTTTTATCTATTATCATTGTATATATTAAAATTGAACCGATAAAATTTCAATTCGATTTTGAACAAAACCAACTCAGTTTATTTCAGTTCAATTAATTTTCTGGTCGGTTCTGTTATTTTTGGGCACCCACAGTCAGTATGTCCTAACTAGTTGATATTTGACAAGTTAGAGATCAATTTGTCGATTAAAAATTTATTAAATGTTAAATAAGAAAGATATGGTTACTTATATTTGATACAACTCTAGTCCTTACGATACATCTCTCTTTGTCAAGAAAACTTCTCAATGACACACCTTGCTTATCTTATACGTGGATGATATGATCAATACTGGAGATGATCCTCAAAGTATTCACAATCTCAAGCATCACCTCAATCAGGAAATCGAGATGAATAATATAGGTACGCCCACTTATTTTCTCACGTTGGAAATGTCTTCAAGTTCGTTTGGCTATCATCTATCCCACACCAAATATGAAGTTGACCTTATTTCTCGGGTAGACTTAGCATATTCTAAGATTGCCTCTACTCCAATTGAGGCTAATGTCAAGTTTTTTTCCCATACGACAAATTACTTTCGGGTGTCATCCTCTATCGCCAACTCATAGGAATTATAGTTTCTCACTGTCACTCGTTCAGACATTGCATATACAGTTTACGTGTGCTCCTCGCACCACACACGTGAGGTTGTTCTTTACATTTTGTGATATGTTCGAGGAACCTTATCCCAAGGATTACATTTCTCATGCACTGTGCCTATGATACTACAAGCCTATTCAAATGTTGATTGGGTTGGCGATCCAACTGATTGTCGCTCCACTGCAAGATATCGTTTTTTTCTAAAGGACTCTCTTATCTCTTGGAGAAGTAAGAAGTAGACATATGTTTCCCAATCTAGCAAAGAGACAAAATATAGAGTTCTTATTGATAATACCTCATAACCCACGTGGTTAAGATGAGTTCGTGATATGTGCATTGTTCACAGTTATGCCACTCTGATACACTGTGATAGTTAAAGTGCGATTCATATTGCTTACAATAACGTCTTCTATTGACGCACCAACCATATTGAGAATGATTGTCACTTCAGACAACATCATCTAACTCAAGGCACTAACATTGTCCGTTCTGTATCCTTTAGTGATCAAATCGCCGATATTTTCACCGAGCCACTAATTATGACGCTTCAACACATTAGTTTGCAAACTCAATATGAGTTATACGCCACCATCTTGAAATTGAGGATTTGTTAAATTAAGAAAGTTATAATTGCTTATATTTGATAATTTTCCTACTCTAGTTTAGGCATGAATATTAAAATTGAGTATTTCTTAAATTATTGCACCAAACAACTATATATAGTGATGTGCCTTATGTAAAAACTTCAATCAATAAACAAGATTACATGGAAAGTTATCAATAACTCCTGAACTACTTATATATTCATTAACACGAAAATTAACTTATAACAACATCAATTTAATGACGTATATTCGTAACACTTAAAAGTGATGTTACGATCTAATGTCAAATATATTCTAATAATTTTTCGTCTAAGTTATTATTATTATTTTTTAATAACTACACAATTTATTATTCTACCCAAAAATCATCCTCATCTCATTCATTCAGCAAGTTTGGCCTCCACAACTTTTTATTTAAAAATGTGTGTCTCAAACGACTGAAATATTCTCTATAAACAAGCTATTTATTAATTAAATGCAAATGTTGATTTCATATTATAAAAATTATGATTCCAACCTGTACTTTGAGTAATCGACTCTCATATGATAAAAATTATTATTCTCACACACACACACATGTGTTATGAGTGATATTTTGTTGAATGTATCAACAAGTTTCCTCCAAGATAAGTCCACACTCAACCAAATTGGAGTTGTAATGTAAAATAGTAGGTTTGTTTTAATTCAAAAATCTTATAACTACAGTTATCAATAAAAAAATTAAAATACATAATCAAAGCTTTTGTTTAAGTTTAGTTCGTTTAAATATTTAGTTCAGTCTCGTTATATTGAGTTCGAGCTTAAATTTTGTCTCAATAAATTCGTAAGCCAACTCGTTTAATATTAAAGTTATTAATATATTTTAAAGTTTTTTTAAAAATTTATAATATTTAACTAATTGCATTTTTAATGAATATTATATTAAAAATTTAGTAAACTGAATCAAACTAAGCTAAACTCGAATTTGTGTATTTTCTTACAACTCGAATTCGATCTTAGTTATATAAACTTGTATGACCCCGAGCCGAGTTTGAGGCTAATATTTTCTTTTATGAACTAATTTAAATCTCACTAGATTAAAGCTCAATTCAACTTGCTTACACCCCTGACAAGTATATATTATTAATGATTTGAGTAATATTGCCGATTGTCGGAGAAAAAAAATCCACTTTTAAAATATTTAAAAGCAAACTAATTTTTTTATGATAAATGCAGTGTTGTAAAAGTCGGCCCAGGCGGCCGCCTGGGCCCCGACTAGATGCCAAAATCGTGCCCACCGATCCAATTTGGGCCTATTCAGTCGTTTTCAAGCACTGGTCCGATTCAATACTGATTCAGGGTCGGTTCAGAGCCGATTCGTAACATATATTTTTAAAAATACCAAATATTTGAGAAGTTCTTAAGTTCATGCATAATTTTAAATTTTGGTAATTGAAATATGAGTTTTGTTATAAGAACTTTAAGGTATGCCTTTGATATTGAACATTAAAATATGACTTTGAAATATTTTTATATTTTAAATATGTAGTCCCCTAGTTCTCGCCTAGGTTTTTCGGAGGCCCTATCCAACTGACTGACACCTAGCGATTTCTGCAATGCTGCCACCATCACATTCAGTACCATAATTTACTTTGGTTTATTAACTCCCACCATTACATTTGACCATTTTTTCTGCTGCATTTATAACACCATTTAGTCAATAGACGTTACCATATATTAAAGAAAATTCATGGTTATTTTTTTAAGGAGTACTGAACAGTTCCAAAATAACAAATCAACAGGCGCAGACACTGCCTAGATTTTTATTGAAGAATATTAAAAAATAAATAAATAGAAACATAAAAATACTATTCATTAATCATCATGTTGATTGAGTACTCTCTTTATTAACATAATTAGTGTGGAGCACCGCGGGTTGCGCGGGCTTTTTGTGAAGTGTTACTATAAAATAAAATTTTAATTTTAATTAGATTGCAGAATGTAATTTGCAAAAATAATTTTGATAAACAAACGCCGATAAAAAAATTGATAAACAAATATCACTTACGAATATTTTTAAATATATAGATCTAACCGAAATATAGCAGCGTAAGTAATTTAAAATATAATTAATATAAACTACTTAGGTTAGTAGACCATATATTTTTATCGATAGAAACTATTATTTAAAAAATTAATTGATATGTTAACATAATTGAAACCTCACGACAACCCTAAGAATAATTCTATATCAGAATCAATTTTCTTATTAAAATAATGATTGTTAATGTTAGGCGCTACAAACATATTCGACATTTAAACTTAAAGTTAAGATTTTTAATTAGGATCCTAACCTTTTAGACGACATCTATAGATATTGATTTTGATTTCGAGTTCGAATTCTGAGTTCTCTGAATTTGTCCATGGATTCATCTGTTTGGTTTTTGAATGATCCCCAAACGTGGGATTTTTGGGATTGTGAACATTTGTGCTCTTTTGCTTGCACAGGTAGAAATTGATGAGTTAATATATTATTTCTAGAATTTGACTTTGTTTGTTTGCAATTATAAGGTATTTTGGAGGAATGGGATATTGATTTTGAGGAATATTTGTTTGTGCTTGAGGTGATGCTAGTTTGGATCTGCAATAAAACCTGTACCCGACGGATTTTTTTCGGGTCGGGCACCCGCTCACGAAGAGCGGGTTTTTTTGCGGGTCGGACACTTGCTCACAGTGAGTGGGTTCAAATGCGGGTTTGGCTAAACCCGATCCAAACCCGGCCCGTTGCCATTCCTACTCAAATGAGCAAATAAAGGGCGACTTATTATTTTTATTCAGTAAAACAATAAAACATCTAAGTATGTTAATTTTTACTTTATATACTACATTAACTATTTATTTTTTTTAGTACGCTCACTTCTTCTTTTTTCTAAAATCGTATGGTTAAAAGTAAAGAAAAATGTGAGATGACAACTTTAACGATGTTCTTCGATACAAGGACTTCAGAATAAAGAGACTTGAAAATGCAGACATGTGAACGTCGACATCAATTTATGCCATTTTAAATGACATAAATTCCATACTTAGAACCTCCCCGTCCAAGACCAAACTGTTAGCCACAGGATTGCGTCATTTATTTAAAAGGCAAGAATCATAATCATTTGCTTCAATTGTGAGTATAATGAAACGCCCCAAGAGTGGGAGCACGACGGGTGTGGCTACACATGCTTCTACCCCCGTCGTGTCCCATGAAAATTTATATTTTCTTCTACGTTTGATAACATCTTATAACGTATTTTAAAGGGAACTTTGAATTTCATATCAAAGATAAATTTAACATAGTACACCACAATCCTAGCAATATTTTGACTTTGAAAAACCTATCATTTCTTATAACCTTAAAATTTATAATATCAGATATTATTAAATGGGGTAACATTAATAAACGTTTGGTACATAAATATTAGCACATTGGATAAACACCAAGTAAATCCACGATAATTAATCCATGACTAATCGCGTTTATCAATAGGAATCGTCTTGTTCTTTGTCTTTCTAACTTAAGGCCGGCCTTGGGCGCAATTCATATTTTAAGTTCAAAATATGCACATTCGGTGGTTCTACCTTTTTTACCGTGTCTTTTCTGTTTTCCTTCTCGATGTATTTCTTTCCGCCCTCTCGGGCTCGCATTGTAACTCTTTTTATGTCAATTTATATTTATTGCCGATCAAAAAAAAAAAAAAAAATATTTTAAGTTCAAAGCTGAATTGATGATTCAAAGCTTAGGTTTCGTCATGACTCTGGTGCACCTGCTCTTTTCTTCCCCAGTGACTCAATTTTGAGTCTTGACATTTTGACAGTTCCAAATTTTGTCATGCAATGATGATGAAAGCCAATAGCTACTTGTATTCTTTAGAGGCGAATCAACCTTTCAAATTTTTACATGTATGGTGTTAGCATCCTGATAGCAAGTCGCAGATGTGCTGGTTTTGCTTTACCGGACAATATTTTCAAAACAGTGGCCACCCCTACACTTTAGTGCAAAGAAAAATTTAATTGTATGTGGTTAGTATAAAATATCGTAAATCAAGCCGTGAATCTCTTTTTGCAACATCAACCCACAAGGTTACCTTAACCGACAGCGAGCTGACACCTAAGAGAGAAAAAAATACACATCAACACATCCATAACAATAAAAAAACTCAAGAGGAAACACAATGAAAATGTAGCAGATAACAACTAATAACAAAACACATAAAACATCAAGGGAATAAAAACTCTATACATACAAACTCGACAGAAGCTCAAGATTGCGTTTTTTGTAGTCCCCATTAACAACCTCCACATCACTAACCTTAGTTAAACACCCAACAATTCAACAATATCTGAATTCGAATAAAATAAATAACACAAGATGACACTTTAAACAACTAAATACATGTACAAAGAAGAAGCTATATAAAAAACCCAAAAGCTCAATTTTTTTTAGAACCTAACTATTGTTTCAAACATTCACCGATCTAAATCAAGTGAAAAATTGATCCACTTCACTTAAAATAAATAAAAATTTGAATCTCTAAACCAAATACTGATTCGAGGATATCAAAATAAGCTCTTGTGAAAACCAAATTCTAGAAAAAAAAGAAGCTAGAGGGCTCAGAAACTAAAATCAACACAACTAAACAAAAAAACCCAGAATCTATCGCCAAACTACGAAACTCAAACACCAACATGCCAACAGCCTCGGTCCCTGACTCGCGTTCATCTCTCAAACCAATAATGTACAAGAGGATGACTAAAGCCATAGGAATGGGGCGGGAAGTTGTGTTTACTTACATAGTTTGAGGGGTTTGGCTTGTGTTTCTTGGTCACCTTTTCTTGCTTAGGAGTATTGTGTTTTTTGTCTTTTTGTGCCTCGTTCTGATTTGATTTCATTCCCTTTGTTTGCTCGACGGAACGCAAAAAATCACACACCATATAGCAAAACATCAAAAAGAACTCACAAAATCAACAAAAAACCAAGAACACTAACCTAAATATCTTCCACCTGTAAGAAAATGTTTTACACACAAATCGACTCGAAGTACAACATGTTGCATACAATTGTAATTTTTGTATGACAAAATTTGTTTATATATTATTACTTTTTATTAAAATTAAACGATAATTTTAATATATATTATTACTATTATTATGTATACGGTAATATTTGTATGAATAGTTTACGAGATCAGTTTTACATGTTCCTATATGTTCGATCGTTTAATTTTAACATTTCTTTCACGAAAAAAATGTAAAATATTTCATATTAAATAGGAGATTAGTTGATGATAAATTTAACAAACCTTAAAC
>JAYMTP010004823.1:0-14305 GCA_036897365.1 Geranium brycei
CATTGTTTTAATGTTTTTTGTTAAAAAATAATTATATATAATTAATAAAGTAATTATTTTAATATGGTACGGATACGGGTTGGAAATGGGGCGGGTATAGGTCAACCCGTACCCAATTTTTTTTCGGGTTTTACAGTTTCGATAGGGGCGGGATACTCGGTTACCCGTTAGGTTCTTTTTTTTTTGTCATCCGTACATGCATCCGACAAGTTTCAAACATACATCCTCACATGAGAAAGTGTGTGTCTCAAACGGTTGGTGTGTCCCTTCTAAATGAAAAATAAATATTTTGAAGATAATAAATGTGATATTTTTTTATTAAATTTTGATTTTTTTTATTAAAATGAATAAAATCTCAAGCTAAGTAGGTTTAATAATTCTCATACTCATCTAAACGATTTTTATTAATTAAAAATATACAGAGAAATTACACTTCACTACGTGATTTTTAATTCAATGCATCGTAGTTTAAAATGTATCAGTATTGTATGTTGAAGTGTCATTTCGTTCATTCGTTCAAGACAAAGTTAAGTACCGTAATAAAATATCTAGTTTACCCATTAATACTTATTTTTCATAGAGAAAATTGGAAAATGTTGAGACAAATTAAATTACTAAGCTACCACTTTAAGATAGTCTGTAAGCTGAGTCTACTAAAACTTTCATATAATTACTTCCAATCAGAGGATTAGAAGGAATCTTTGATGGTTTCTCATATACATTATGATTAATTTATATGAGATGTAAATTTGAAAAACCTAATGTCTACATGTTATACATGATAAGGATAAGAATTCTTGTTGTCAAACATTACACACTAATAAGAGAGTGAAAAATGAGGTGTTATGGACATGCAAGAGTAAGCTTCCATTGAAGACACTTGTGAGAGTCTAGCAAACTCCAACAATACTCTAAAAGATGAGATTTTTTAGTTTTGTTCATAATATGCAAACTAGAGAGAGAAAGGAAAAAAAGTTTCTCAAGCATTTTTTCCATTTCTCTCTGATTCCATGAGAGATTGCCTCTCACGAAATTTTTGCTAGAAAAATTAAAAGCACAAGAGAGTGAGAGCTTTCAAAACATTCAACACAAGAAAAAGAAACTAGACATTTTGGGTCAAGGCAAAGATGTGTCAAGAGTTTCAAGTTCAAGTTAAGAGTTTTGAAAGATTGGGTAGGGGATGGACTAGAGGCTTCACATTTGGGAAGCGAATCAAGGAGGCTACATCAAGTGTTGATAAAAAAAAAACCTTGGTATATTTCCCTTAACTCTCTTGCATGCCTGGTTCTTGAGCATAATCAAGAATGATCTTGCTGGCTTGGTTTATTTTCATTTGGATGAATATAATCTATAATTTCTTCCACCGCCATTTTCGCTGTAACCAACAAGGGATGGGTTAGCAACCTGCTACTTTACCCTATCAGATGCAGGACCTGAGCTGGACAAAGGCGAAGTCTCGGGAGGAAGAGGTGGGTTTCTAACCCGCCACTCTACCCTGTCGGTTACATGGCATTCGACTCAGAGAGGTGAACTTGCGGATGTGGAGAGACGAGTAGCTATCTATTTTCTTGCACGCGGAGTGACATGTTGCTATCATGTCGCTCTCTAGCCCGTATGTAGATTCAAGCAGATATTTAGTTCGAAAATTCTTATTTTACCCTTATTATGTTGCAGATGGTATAGTCTGTATGAACTATAGACACGAGAGGAGAAACTGTGGCATTATGGCATGACTTTTCTTGAGAGTCTCATCTGATATTGAATCTATGAGTGAGAGCACAGAGTCTTCCGAGTCCTAACATTGAGTTGAATAAGAGTGATAAATGAGATTTGATACAAGAGACAGAGACCCTGAAGTGAAGAACTAAAAACACTTCAAGTCTTCAACGAAACGAAATAGTATGTTTCATTTTCACTTAGTCTGGTGACTTTAAATTGATCGAGCAAGCCATGTACACGAACGGTACAATAGTTGAGAGAAACACGTGGTCAGAGAACCAATTCAGTTTTTACCGATTAATCAATCGTTCTAAATTTTAAAAATTGAAACTGAATTATAATTAAATTATTTTTTCAATTTCAAAACTAAAAGCAAACAATTAATTACTATTCTCAGTTTTTTAGCTTAATTACTATTCTCAGTTTTTTTAGCTCTAGGCTCAATTCAGAATTGAATATGGATATAAAAGATCTACTACCCCTAGAATATATATTTTAATTTTTTTAAAAATGAATCATGTATTAGATTTAGGTTTGAGCTGGAATAAAATATTAATTTCACTTAATATATAGGTTTGAATTGGGTAACCATTTTGTTTTTGGTTGGTTGGAGAGATGTTCTAGCATGTTCTAATGCTTATTTGTCTTCCTAGGCACAATTTAGCGATTCCAATAATTGTTTTTACCGACAAATCCTCAATTACTGGAAGTATCATTTCTTTGATTACATAGTTATTATATATTAAAAGAGGAAATTAAAGGTATGAATCAATCTCAAAACGTGTCGACATATAAGAGTAAGATGTCTCATTGACTGACCGTGATGTGCGTGCTACCAACTGGATTTAGGTGTCCGATGCAGACCCTAAAATAGATAACCATTCACACATACAAATTTAAAGTTTTAAGTAAAAGTAATGTTTATTAAGCACATAGTCTCTTAGAATTACAAAATACCATTCAATTTATCAACTTTAGATAAATATATTAATGTAGTAACTATAGGGCGAATCTTTTATTCTCATATCCAATTCAATATATTTTTTGATAATTCATGTATTTTATTAAGTACATAGTTAGTCTCTTAAAATTACATAATACATTAAATTTAGATAATTACATACAATTAGGTACAATAGTCGAAATCATTTTTACACGTGAGTACACATATCTTTTTTTTTCACTTGACAGATCACTTAAATTAAATAGAAACCAAATAAATTTGAATCATATAAAAAATAATTACAATGTGCAATTTTTAAATAACTGTACTTGATTATATAAAAATTGTAAAAATGTGTCTTGTTGTTTATGTTTTTTTATTGTGTATATTTTTATAAAAATGAGATATTGCCCTAAAATTAAAACTTTTAAAACATAATTTAGATAATAATTTTTAACTTAAAATAATTTAACTAAAAAATTAAATTACAAAGTTTAATTATATAAATTTTAGTTAGAAGATAAAAACAAGAAATTTTTTTTAAATGTTATTTTCAAAATAATATTCTTAATTTAAGGGATAATTTCGTCATTTTATAAAAGGACACACAATCTGCAAAAATATCATATTTTTTCATTATATTTGGTTTCATGGTCTTTTGGCTATTTCTTTGTTAACATTCACCAATTCCATTAACATTTTATAATATTAATCTATTATATTTTTAATAACAAAATTCATTTCTCAGCTATTCTCTCTTCGGGTTTTCCTTCATATGAATTTCGGGAGGGGGAGGGGGGAGGGAGGTTATTCGGCAAGCGATATCGATAATTATGTGAAAACAAAAATACTCAAAATCACTAAAGTGTCGTATCCTATCACATTATGGTACTATTTCAAACCTAATTATCAAATGTATAGAGATCTACTCAACTTTTTTATTGGTTCAAAATAACTGACAAACCATCCCAATTCTCCAAATTACCTTAAACCACTCGACCATCGACACACACTCTCTTCCGTCGCGGTCATGTACAATATTGTCGTCCGAGGCTGTTGTGCTCTCGTGAGAGCAGCATCAATCTGATCTTGCAATCTCCACCGTTGATGAGTACAAGGAACGACGATCAGATTTGTTTGGAGTAGGGCCCTCCACACACCAACAAAAAATTTGAAGGGTTTGGAATCACTTTCACCTTTTATTAAATTTATATTAGTATTTTGGTTTCCTTAGATTCTACTCAAATGAAATGAGGGTACAGTACAGTGGACATAACTTTTTCCTTATTTGATTAAATAATAATAATAATAATGGTTCAAAACCTTAAACTTCACAAATCCTCTTTGCATTTTAAGGTTTTGCTTTTAGCTTTAATCGTTAGGTGGTGCTTTGAAGTACAGAAAACAAAACTTGTCGATGATTGCATGATTCTTAGGACAACTTCAGCACGTGGGGCCATGTTTCTTTAACCTGCTTTACTTTACACTGTCTCACTTATTGGTCAATCTTGCAGTAAAATGTGAGTACAGTTGTTCCCGCTTGATGAACGATTAAATGATTAATTATGGCGAGCATTGTTATTATTTTTTAACGGTTGAGCTCACGATCTCATTTGAGAGGTTGTGTATTCAATCCTTGTTGGGAGGGATAGGGTGGGTTTATTAGATAGATAGGGTATGAAATAAAACTTTCAAAAAAAAAATATTTTATATTTACAAATTTTGATAAAATAGAAGAAAATTTCACTTTATAAATCACATGACAAATATGTGTACTTTACATTTTTTTTTGAAAGAATATTTTACATTTTATTAATTTCCTAATTAACTTTTATTTATATAGGTTTTGATTAACATATGAATTCTTTCACCTTTTTAAAGTATAAATATGTGATAAAATAAAAATTGAATGAATTAATTGTGAATCAATTAATCATATCTGCTAATAACTTTAAATGCACCATGTCTAGTAATTCTCCTAGCTCTAGGAGAGTATATCAAATTGAATAGATAAAATGTGTCAAGTAGATATACATAATTTTCTTTATATAACACCAGAGAAACTATCCATTGAATTATAAGAACTAAATTTTTTATGAATATATAGCCTGTGACCCAGGTTGGAGGCTCAATGTAATAGTAGAGATGGGTTAAGAGTAATTTAGAGCAATGATGTAATATTAAAAAATAAATTAATTTTAATTAAATTGTCATAATTTTTAAGAAGAATTAATTTATCAATTTTTTGTATAATTTAAAATTTTCTACTTTTTTTAAGTTTGTGGATTTATATATTAAATTAAAAAAAATAATGAAGCTCCATTTGCCGCTTCGGTGACACTCAACAAGTACTTGAGAAGGATAATGTTGAAAACCATATTGGAGAGAGGGAACGTACAATTTGGGTTCACCAGGGAAAGGGTTGCGGTTGGTAATGATTGAAAATTTCGAAAGATGAGAGGAAGGAGAAGACGTCTCCGCCGCCGGAGGAGGAAGAGACAAGATTGTTGACGTCAAAGTGAGTTGTGAGGAGGAGGAGGTGGCGAGATTGTCATTCAAAATCAATAATTAAATTACCATAATTAAATAAAATTATTAAAAGAGTAATATGAACATTTTATATTAAATGTAACTCTCGTGAAACATCTATACTAAATTAAAAACTTTAAATAATATAGCATAATGAACTAAAAAAATGTTGCATAGTACAGTAAACTGCAATTACCCTAAATAACATGCAATTATATGATTTTAGAAGATAATACCTGTGTACACTACAAGCAGATAAATACTTTTAGGCTTAGACTTTCATAATTAGGAAAATTTTATGTACTAAAAAGAAGATGCTACTTGTTGGATTTTTATACGGCCAAAATAATTAAATTAAATCTTGTTAACACAAAAGAAAAGAGACATCAAACATAGTTGAACCCCAATTCCATCAAACCCATTCACAATTAAAATAAATTTGGAGTGCAAACTTCAAATATGTGTCAGCACCATGGAAAGTTAGGTGTGCAGATTGAAAATCTTAAAAAGATGGTCCAATAAAGGGATGCCCAAAACTGGAAAAGATAGACAAATTAAAAAAAAACAAATACCAACAATTACACAAAAGGAAAAGAAAAGAAAAGGAAAAAGGGTGGAAAATGAATAAGTGGAGTCACAGGTTGTACATGTGTTTCTTTAGTTTTCAGACATGAGATTCACACATTTTCTTCTCTCTCTCTCATTAAACTCGCCAAAATCATTTCAGTTTCTCACCTAAAACTTTAATTTGCTCAACAGTGCTTTCAGGTGGGTCTCCTCTAGTTTTTTAATTGTATATTTACAAAGTAAAATAATACGAACAAAATCGTAGCTGACTGTTCTGTTACAACCCAACCCGAGGTCGAATGACTTAACCATGGTTAATATTTAACCATGAGACCAACACATACCATGTTTCACATATGCAGTTAGGCACACAACACAACTCAATCTCTCTCTAAAACATTCATTTTGCTACAGAGAAGAGGGAGAGAGATAGAGAAAGGGAGGAAGTTTTTTTCTCCTTCTATATTCTTTTGGGCATTCCTTGTTGCCTGTGGAAGTTAACTGATTGCTTGTTTTCTGGGAAAATTGAGGTGTCACTTTCCCTGGAATATTTGGAGTCACTAGAGCTTGTTGTGCCTCCGATGATCCCATTTCACTTGCTGTAACGGGTGTGTATTGTGTCTCAATTCTTCCCTTTTCTGGATTCATTTTTGGTGTTTTTTTCTGGGTATTTTTTGTGGCTTTGTTAGATTTGCTGCTTCTGAGATCTAGACTTGTAGCTCGGATGCGGATGTGAAAAAGGAAAAGAAAAAAAAAAGCCATGTTGGGTTTGCAAGTTGGTTTTTTTATTTCCTGGGTTTCGAGTTTTTAGGACAAAAATTAGCAAGCTGTTTTTTAATTTGGACTTTCCTTTTTTTGATCAGTGGGTTTGTGGAACTGAGACTTGATTTGGGTATTTGAAGATTGAAACTTTTTTGGGGTTTGAGAAATGAAGATGGAGGTGGGTTTGGGATTGGGTATGGGAGGTTGGTTGTGGAATGATGAAGATAAGGCCATGGTTGCTGCGGTTCTGGGCACTCGAGCTTTCGATTACCTGATGTCCACTTCTGTTTCAAACGAGAACCTATTGATGGCTCTCGGGAGTGACGAGAATCTTCAGAACAAGCTCTCCGATCTCGTGGAGAGGCCCAACGCCTCCAATTTCAGCTGGAACTACGCCATTTTCTGGCAGATTTCGAGGTCCAAGTCCGGCGAGTGGGTTCTCGGTTGGGGCGACGGGTCGTGCCGGGAGCCTAACGAGGGGGAGGAGTCTGAGGCCACCCGAATCCTCAACCTGCGCCTCCAGAACGAGACCCAGCAGGCCATGAGGAAGAGGGTCCTCCAGAAACTGCACACATTGTTTGGGGGCTCCGAGGAGGATAATTATGCCCTCGGGCTGGACCAGGTCACCGACATTGAGATGTTCTTTTTGGCATCCATGTACTTCTCCTTCCCTCGTGGGGAAGGCGGCCCCGGGAAGTGCTTTGCCTCCGGGAAGCATGTTTGGATCACAGATGCGTTGAAGTCCCCGGGTGATTACTGCTTCAGGTCGTTTCTCGCCAAGTCAGCTGGCATTCAGACGATCGTCATGGTCCCTACTGATGTCGGGATTGTGGAATTGGGGTCGGTGAGGTGCGCCCCCGAGAGTTTGGAGCTGTTGCAGTCGGTGAAGATGTGGTTTTCGACCCACTCCTCCCTCGTCAGGGTTAAGCCTGTGGCAGCCCTACCGGCGGTGAATGAGAAGAAGGATGGAAATGGCCCTTTTACTAGTCAGGAGAGACCAGAGAGGATCGCCAAGATTTTTGGGCAGGATTTGAATATGAACTCGGGCCGGACTCATTACAGGGAGAAACTGGCTATTAGGAAGATGGAAGACAAATCGGCTTGGGATTCTTATGCTAACGGGAGTAGGTCTGTGTTTCCCGGAAACAGAAATGGTACTCATGCTCCGGTCTGGGCAAATATTCACGCCGGGAAACAGGGAAACCCACCTCAGAATTACACTTCTCAAGCCACAACTGCTAATATTCCGGCAATTAACTGCTACCAGCCACAGCAGTTGCAAAAGCACGTGCCAATGCAGATTGATTTCTCGGGGGCTACTTCCAGGCCTTCCGTGATTTCCCGACCCAACAATGCTGAATCCGAGCATTCGGATATTGAAGCTTCATGCAAGGAAGAGATGGCAAGCACAGCAGAGGAGAGGAAGCCACGCAAACGGGGAAGGAAGCCGGCAAATGGAAGAGAAGAGCCCCTGAATCACGTGGAGGCAGAGAGGCAGCGGCGAGAGAAGCTGAACCAGCGGTTCTATGCGTTAAGGGCCGTCGTGCCGAATATTTCCAAGATGGATAAAGCTTCCTTGTTGGGAGACGCCATTGCTTATATCAACGAGCTCCAGGCAAAGCTTAAAGTCATGGAGGAGGAGAGGGAGAAATTGGGGAGCTCCTCAAGAGATGTTTCGACTATGGAGGCCACGTCTGAAAACCAAAACCTCACCCCTCATGTTGATATTCAAGCCTCGCATGACGAGGTTATTGTAAGGGTGAGCTGCCCCTTAGACTCACACCCTGCATCAAAAGTTATCCAAGCGTTTAAGGAGGCGCAAATTAATGTTGTTGACTCTAAACTCGCTGCTCCAAATGATACGGTGTTCCATACATTTGTTGTGAAGTCTCAAGGATCTGAACAGCTAACGAAAGATAAGCTGTTAGCCGCGATTTCCCAAGAATCCAACTCCTCGTAGCCTACTTAACATAGTGCACAGGCGGTATATGTAGTGAAGCGCCCTTTTGAAAGCTTCTCCCAAGGTTTTGTGATATATCCTTAAAGGAACATCAGTGCAACCTAGAAGTAGAAAATAACCACCTATTGACTAGTAGGGCTCCAAAATTTTCTATGTTTGTTTTTAGTATACATATTCTGTCATATGGTAGTTAATTATTCTTTCCAAGTGAATTGAACTTGTTAAGTCTTAACCAGCCTTATGATTGTTGGTTACTCGGAAGTTCATATAGATTTGTTTTGCTTATCAAATGCCCTTTTCCTTTCTTTGCCAAGTTATACGTACAGCTACTTCATTGCTCCATATGGTTATCTTGCGGGTTCTCAATTGTTTACCTTGAAATGGCATAGAGACTGATTAGTGGACTTCCCTATGTCATGCCTTTTTTGTTAACTAATTTTATATACTAACTAGTTCTTGTTTAAATGGCAAGTAAGCCGTTGGTAGTTAGAACCAAGTTTTCTCTTGCAGACTTTTCGTCGAATAGATTTGCCGATGAGTTTGTTGGTGGCAACGACGGAAACAATCCAGATCCAGTACACAAGTGAGTTTAGTGTTTATCATTGTTTATTTTCACGTTGGACAAAATTTTGTTGGTAGTTGCAAACTAATATTCTTGGCATTGATTTTCAGATTGGGAAGGAAGGGAACAATCTGGCTCTGACAAAAGGATCCAATTTTCTCTGCATTCCGTGTTGACATCAGGTTGGTTTGGCCTGAAATGATCTCTTGCCTTGACTATCAGCTTGGCTCGGGAAGATGAATCCATTTATTTTGCGGTAGGTACAAAGAATACTTGTTATGCTGATATGCTCTTGCTTTTAATAGGAAACGCTAAAAAGGTTTTTATTTTATTTTTACACGTTGATTGTAAGAATCTCAATTTTGGTGTCCTTTCTCTGTTTCTCTCAGGACCGAACAAGTATGTTTTGCAAATTGCACCAAAAAGAGGAAAAGAGGTGATTCTCTTCTCAATTCTAGGCCATCCCTTTAAAGGGAAAACTGAGGTATCTCTATCCTCTCACCTTGTTACAATATCTTCACTGTGTAATGATGCATTTAGTCGGAAAATGTCGAGCACACAATTAGAGTGGTCCAATTATGATGCACTAGGGAACAAAAAACAAATGCATGGTCCGTGTGAATTGAAGACATTAGCAACTTGCATGACTAGAAAATCACTGCAGATAGAGATAGCAACGCCTAGCAGCAGTAATTGTTGATTATTCCAAAAACGCGATGGGAAGGCGTTGAGAAGGGCGGGAAATAGAAGTCTGTAAACGGTGTCTTCTTCGTCATACGAATTCAATAGACTTTGATTTTACGAGCTATGGCAGACAGTAGACGCTACCTGGTTGTGTGCAGAACCAGTTGTTTTCCAGTGTTCCATTGGGACCATTTGCTTATTCCTTTTTTTGGCACCATTATAAGAGGCACTGCTGAAGCTGATAAGAACCATACATACATTGGTTTTGAAACAATTGCATGTGTTTTTTTTATTTTGTTTTGAAAAGTCTCACAGCACAAAAGCAAAATAGCAAAGCATGTGAAAAATGGGCGCTGGTTTGGTGGTGGTCAAATCAAACCCTTTTTTCCCATATCCTTCAATAATAATGTATTGTCAATTGTGTTGTGGTGTGTGTGGACTCTATTTCCTTACACATGCAATGCATTGTATTTTATGGTTTATTTTCGTTTCCCTGTAATTTTCTGTATTCAAGAACATAGTTGAATATTTGTGAGGTTTTAAATGGTGAGTTGACTGTATAATGTATTAAATGAGGTGGTTGATTGGTTTTGAGTCAACAGTCAGAAACAACAAATTACTCATAATAACAAGTTGCTATAATAATTATATTGAATGGTAACATTAATAAGTCTTAAATTTTTAAAAAATTTGTGTGCACTGCAAGAAACCAAAGTTAATGGGTTCACTTTAGTTTTCAACGCGCACAACAGTACAACTTTTGTCATGGCTTTTGGTCCAACGCGCAAAAAAAAAACGTTGACGTGTTATAAACGTGAATATAAATACATCGTTCCATTGCTAAAATGAAAAGTAAACGACTAAAACGAGTGTTCTTCAATAAAGTAGTACTGTTTAAAAACGTTTGTGAATTTAATTTAAATTTCTAAAAAGATAGAGAGCTGGAAATATCATGATGGGCTTTGGGCTTTTTTGGCCTCGTTCAAATTAGGCCGTAATGACAATATTCTAAGAAGCCTTAAAATATGTGTTAAAAAGCCTTACAAATTAACACACCCAACCCAATGGGTTGTAAAGAGGTAAATTTCTTAATTAACCAATTTCATTAGTTACGTGATTTCATGAACCAATACGCGATTTCATTTAGTCACGAGAGAGTTTCATTTCGAACTGGTGTAATGTCTCATTTTACTAACATGTTTTATTTTTAAGATTACATGATTTTACACAATCTTTGCATGATGCGAGTTTCATTTTGGCAAACCTAATTTTTCATGATGTGTTTTCACAAACCTAATTTTCATGAACTTAATTTTTATTTTTCATGTTGCAAGTTTCATTTTTACGAACCTAATTTTCATTTTTCATGCTGCAAGTTTTACGTTGTTTCATAATGTAATGCACGTTTCATTTTATTTTCATTTATAAAAACTACCGAAAAAACATTAATTCAAAATTTCATAATAGTCATTCTCCTCTTTGGGCATTAAATCTAACTCAACAAATCCTTTAATAGTCTCGTACCTTCATTCAGGATAGAGGTTTATTACTTTATTCATTGTTAGGTTGAGTAAGTTCTGTATGACAAGTTTTTTTGGGTCTACAATTCAATTGTCATCTTCAATTAAATCAAAGCCAAATAAATACCTCACCAAGAGCATCAACAAGCCCCTCAAAGGGATCATACAAATGCTCACGCTTCATTTTCTCCCTCTCAGTCTTTTGGATTCTCTTTGGAAATTTTCCATGAACCGGACCGACCAGATTTGTCTTCGGCATCATAGCCATGTCTTTTGCCATAGGTCAATGTGACAATAAAAAAATCGCAAACAAAACCCCCAAATAATTGTCGGACAACAATCAAAAGGAACTCATAAAAATCGATGGAGACCTTAGATGAAGAACGTCAACAAAGAAGGAGAGGTTCATGTCATCAGATCGAACCAAATAAGCACCAGACATGAAATCTAGTGGAGCGGCACCAAGGTTTATGTGCAAATTGTATCAAGATTTGGGCTCGACTATGCTATGATGAAGCAAGACAACACTAAACTTGTGATTTTTAAGAGTTCTTAAGATTATTTTATATATTGCCACTTGACTCCCACCGGAAAAGAGAGGCCCAACAGAAGTTGAGAGAGCGTGACTTGAATCTAGAACCTTTGGCCCCAAGTTCAAGTGCTTAACCAATTGGCCAAGCAAGCGTTGGTCGTACATGCCCACACTGATCAAAGGTTTTTAGGATCGGAGGTGAAACCCATTGCGGAGGCGCCAAGGGGTTTGCCCGCGGCAACGTCTAGGGGATCGTCTTCCTCAGCGTGGTGGTGCCAGGTTGTTTGGCATCGCCGTTGATCACGATCTGGAAAGAGTCTTTTGTTTTCGAGTTTGCAATTCTCGTTTGCATTTATTCTTTCGACACTGTTCTAAGTTTGACTAACACTACCATTATATCTTAAAACACTATATCTATGCAGAACATATATAGTTTAAAAATATCGGTCTCGAACTTTCATAGAAAGCAACCAAATCAAGATCGAAAAGTTGTCTTGCAAAGTTCTACTCCATCGACGAATATGTTTTGCTCCGAACGATAGTCTCCCAGTCAGAATCAGATTCCACCAAAATCTATAAAGTCGTAGACGACAAGACAAAAAATTCAACGAACAAAATATCATAGTTTTGGAGGTCCTTAGATCCATATACGCCTTCCAAATAATAGTACTACAAATTGCCAAATTTTGTAGGTTATTGTTAGTCTTTATTATATTGTCATTGTAATCGTGTTATATCATATATGTTAACCCGCCTTCTAACAATATTAAAAGTATATATTTGTTGTGTAGCAATTCATAAACGACGAACATGTTATCTTGACGGAAGTTAAATTCAATTTGATATTGGTCAAATGGATATTTAAACAATTATCATATCATTTCTATCTTTATTTAAATGTTAATTTTAGTTGATTATGTTACTCTATAAAACACGTAAAAATGATTAACAATGAGTTTGAGTTTTCAAAATAAATATTTTTATAGTTCAATTTAATTCAGTTCTTATTAAGGACACATACAAACAATTATGTGTGTGTTCACTTTCAGAATTTTGGTGAACAATGTAAAGGACTATGAAATCGTGGTAGGCTATAACTATAATATGACTGGTTCACAACATTAGGCTTCTTGATGCTCGGGAATTGACGCGTCGGGCACACCCCGCCCTCGCGCCTACCTTCCCTAACTAACTCGCATCATAACACTGTCATTATCAAGTAAATTTGTAAGTTCCGGCTTTACCAGGTTCCCAACAAAAAGAGTATCAACCAAGCTCTTAATTTCCCCCTCTCCATTATCATTTCAATTTCCAAAACAATGTCACTGACCTTTTCCTTTACTTTTTTCCTCTTCTCTTCCCTTTCTTTTTCTATTTGACATCACTGGAGCTCGTTCTCCTTATTTTTCTATCTGACGCCGTCCTCACCGGCTTCGACCTTGCATTTAAGTGAGGTTTTTTATATTGTTTATATGGTTCATCTCGTACATCGACAATCCACTTGAGTAATCGGAACTCGAGTTGTTTTCTGATTGGAACAAATTAGAGGAAAGAAAATAAATTGGGGTGGTGGTTCTGAGAAGAAGAGAACAAGCTTTGGTGGTGGAGTTTCTCATGTTGGGCTTGTCCAAGCTGATCCTCCTCACTTCTCCGCGGCCGCCAGTTTTTTTTTTCCATTAATCGATGTGGTAGTTCAAAATCATATAGAGTTATACAAAATACTTGTCGAAATTGTGATGCAAATCTTGTAAAGTTGAGATGCAAATTAACAAAATATTTGTCAAAATTGTGAAAAGAATAGTTGAATCATTGAATAAGAATTGTGGGATCGAGATTTAGAATTGTAATCAGATATGGGAAGGGGAAAGTGAAAAAACTAAGATAAATTGAATAGAAAATGCATGAGCGCCACAGTGGAGAGAAATCAAAAGCATTTGCCTCTGTGAGAGGATGATGATAGTCTGAGAGGAGTAATGAGGATGCACGAGAGATATGGGGCGTTTTGATCACTTCCTAAAACTGTGAATCATGTGCAGTGTACATGTTGTGTTTTAACGAATTTTTGATGAAAAATAAATGGAGTGAATTTTAAAAATAGTTTGGGTACCAATAAAATAAAAGTAGTTTTAAACTTAAGTGTATCAACTTGATAGTGACATATAATTAGGTAGGGTAAAATAGAATTTCCTCTGATTGATAATATAAAGCAACCATTTTTTTTATATAAAATATAAGGATAATTACAAATCATTATATCCAACTTTGATCGCTTCTAACTTTACTATATCGGCTTTAAAAGTTTTTTTTACAAATACCCCGACTACTTTTTTGTTACACGTTGTAGGGCCGAAACGCGTCGCGCAAAACGCTCGCGTTTCGGATAAGGCCCCCGCGCACGCGCACGCGGTCACAAGTAATAAACCGGCAAGATACCGGGTCGATTGTCACGAGGACTAATTTGGGTCGTCGGTTGCTAAAGCTAGTGTGGGCAAGTGTACTTGTTAATTTAGGGATTTCCGAAGCGTCA
>JAYMTP010004824.1:0-14303 GCA_036897365.1 Geranium brycei
TCTGGGTTTTGGTACCCAACTCCAACCGAGTCGGGTACGACCCGAGCCGAGTCTACCCAACTCGACTCGATGGACAGCCCTAGTACCAACTACCTTTGTAGGAAGCTCAACCTACTTAAAAGCTGAATTTAATAAATGTAAGCCCAGACTGTTATTTAAACTTTGAACACATCTCTTGTTGCAGACAACATTCTGTCTATGCCATGCATTTCACCAAACTATTTTAATTCCACTTGGCGTGATTTTTTTAAAATTGATTCATTTTGAAAACCCTAACATTAACCATATCTAATAATTAAGCACGAAATGTTGCTACTGAGCATACAGTGTCAGTTCACAATTGAGACCATTAGGCCGAGAGTGCATGAAAAGTAAATATACACCAGTATTGGATTTACAGCAACACTCATTACACATTTCCGATAAACAGGTAAAAAAATACATATACGCCAGAACAACTGCTAGAAACATCAAACCAACAAGGAACTCTTTGAACCTTTTTGTTTCGCCTCTTTTCTTTGCATATAGTATCCTCTGAAAACACTAAACACATATCTGGATTTCTCTACCACATCCACACACATTCACAGATTATTGGAGCAATTAACATGCCCACAGACTACAAGATGCAATCCATATAGGAATTGTGATGCTTTCTGTTGAACTCCATCAAACTCCCATAGGTGCGGTCTGCTACCCCAACAAACAAGGCTTCTGCGTCCGGGCTGAAGCTTATTCCCGCAATCTCCCCGAATATGTCTATCTCCTGACACTTGACATACCCCGACTGCGTGTCAAATATGTGCACAAAGTCTGCAGGTTCTGCCATTGCCATGAACCGCCCGTCTGAGCTGAACTTTAACCCTCTTATCGCCCCCATTCTTCCCTTTATTACGGCCATGGACTCCGACATGTTCCTTATGTCCCACAACCTGCATGTTTTGTCTTGGTTCCCTGTAGCCAAAATCCGTCCATCGGGATGCCAAGCTGAGGAGAAGGAATAGTCCGAGTGCCCTTTCAACATCCCGGTCACCTGCACAGGCTTATTCATTAGATCATGAGAGGGATAAGGATCGAAGAGCAGAGATCTAACTAATGTGTTAAACTTACTTTTCCTGACTGAGAGTCGGCAATCAAACAGTCTGCACTATCACCCAGGACAGCAACTAACTTGCCATCCGGACTGACGCAAGTGTTCTGCAAAATCAACAAGATAAAACGGGTTGCATTAGATACAAGTATGAAAGTGGTGTAATTCTAATCCTGTACAATTTTTCATATACATGAGCACTCACATTGACAGACCATGCATACGTGAAACGATTAATGCAAGCAAAATTCTCAGCATCGAAAATCCTAACTTGAGCATCATTGTTTGCGGTCATGACCCTCAACAAACCTCTGCAGGAAGAGCGACAAATTAGTATCCACCTCATTAACAGAAGACTAGTTTCCATTTGTTCTGTGGAAAAAAACACTTACTTGGGGTCACGGTATATATCCACAGCATTCGTGATCGCATTCTCATCAGTCGTTACTTTTGTACAAAACGCGACTTCAGGAGAATTCAGATACTAATGAAGTAAAAGAACAATCAGAAATCCAACATATAAACATTGATATAATCTAGCCAGTATTATAGAGGAGATAAATTCGCCAACTTGTACCTTGCAAATGACTTCCCCATGAAAACCACCTGCAACAATCAAGTTCTCTTTAACAGCCATGGTGCTTATCTGCACTCTGGCAAGTGACTGGGTTGAATGTCCAGGATGTTTCTGCATGATAAACAAACAACAATGATAAATTCAATACCTCACCCATGCTTTAGAAATCCCAAGTAGTCACTGTTAACAAGAAACTTACCAGTGCTGGTACAATTGGCTTAGCCACATTGAGTACTTCTTTTCCTCTCTTCAGCAGTGGGGACCAATGCATTACTGAAAAGTTCTGCATGAGGTACACATCATGCTTTGATGTTGCCCACAACAAATTTCTCAGCTGCACACAAGAACAAACCGTATTGACAAGGACATCAATAACAATGTTGAGATACCAAAGGAAGAACATTACACCATGTCCCCAACAACTAGCAGACTAGCAGTAGCCCTTACAGACTGCTAACTAGGGCGATAAAAAGCCAATTACCAAGGAAAATCAGTCTATCTTCCAAGATCGAAACACCGATCCAATCCACATTTGATTAGACGTAAATTACAAATTAGTACATCAGATTGTTAGACAGTGTCATAAGAGGGCATTAGAGACTCCACTGAAAGTTAGTGAAAGGTGGTCACTCAATCCAAATAACTAGGGATAGCTCAAGATCAGTCATAAACTGGTAAACAGGCAAAACCTGTGAGCATGAATGGTACAAAACTAAATCATCGAGTTACCATCATGATTCAATATTAGATGAACCATCTACACTGGACAATGAAATGTTAATGTTACAAACAATACAATGAGAGGGAGAGCCACACATTTCAGAATTTTAAGAGATGATGCACAAAAGAATAACAATGACTCTTCGATACATCAGATAAGTCTAGTACAATTCTGAACTCTTAATGCATAAAATAATATAGTGTGACAAACACCACATGTAAAGGTGCAAATGCCACAACAAAATCTAAATTATATATCATAACCTGCATAAATTGGTAAAATTTATCACATAAATGGCTAAAGCGGTCTGTCAAATGCTCAAATGTTTTTCCTATCATACCATAGAAACATAACGTATGCTTATGGTCCCCGCTGCTCAGATACAACTTCGCCCTGCTTTAAAGGCTGAAATAAACAGAAATTACAGACCTAAAAGGCACAGGGTTAAAGGCATATGAGTTATATTCAGCAATCAATTGAAACAATACTTCCCAAGCAAAAATTACAGTGCAGAGAAAATATACCATTCAGTCACTTAAATTACAATGATTAGAAAATAAAAACACAAAGAAGTCACACAACTAAGACAGTTGTAAAGCAGCACAGCTTGGGAGTAATAAGAACCAATACAAACTTACAATAGCTGACCTATGAGTTGTATCCTATGTACTTTCATTTCTTATAACATCTCTACATTGAACTGAAAAGAAGCAATAAGTTGCTGTCTAAAAAAGAGATCTGATATTTAAATCATTCAATAGGTACACAACAATACTTATACAAATAAGCTTAAACTCCAGAACATAACTTTGCAAGTTAAACATAAATAAGCATGATTTACGTGAAGTTGGTTACATGTGTCAATGACCCTGATGCTACACCTGCTTTTGAGTTTTAAGTGAGGATGTAAGCACTAAGGAGAGTGTCTGTGTACTTTTGCCAATATGTGCAAATTTCATGAAGTTCACATACGCATAATAGAGATCAATAACGATTCTGGAATAAGGACTACAGTAGGGATAAATCTCTAAAATCCAAAGTCATACCAAAGACAAGATGCATCCAATCCATAACTTGGCAAAAGTATCCTAATCCAACACATCAGAATGTTACTTTTTGGATAAAAGGTATCATATTTAAGATAAATTAGTGCAATGGTAAAAGGTCCAGTATAACATAAGCATCCTTCATGAACTGAGGGATAAAATTCCATGAATACAACCCAGCTACATGCCTGGTAAGGGCATATAAGCATTATACAGCATCAAGAAGAAATAATCATAATAGTAGAATATGGTACAAAAGTAGTGGGGAATTCTTACAGATAAAGCAGTCAACTCGTCAATGAAGAAAGATGAGTGCTTACTCACCTACAATCAATCAGGTGATCTATTTCGACATAATTAAAGAAAGTAACTCTATGCTTCGTAATTCACGAATAAGCTGCAACCGTTTACATAGTATCCATAGAAATATACATTTAAGACAACACCTGCAGAACTACAGGACTAATCATACATGTATGACAGAGAACCAAAAGAGCACTGTAACCAAACTTGTAAGAAATATCTAAAGATAGTTAATGAAATTTAAGAATTTTGATGTGTGACAATATAAACTAAGGGGAAGACCTTTAGAGCCACAAGACCAATGAGAATGCATGACAGAAAACTATAAACAGGATGTTACCAATGATAGTAAAATTCCTAATTTCTTACTCTGAAGGCCTCCCCATAGTAATGATGGGATACAGGCTCACCTTAATAATCACTAATCAGACCTAGAGAAATGGAAGAACCAATTTCTGAATAATAAAAGAAGTGTAATAATTTCCATACTGAAGTTAGTAATTTGGTTATCCTTGCCACTGAAGTTAAAATTATAAACACCAAGAAACAACTGCATAAAGCCTGAGAGTCAGGAATGGAGCCTTTACCTGAAAATGCACTATTGTGGATTTGACAAGCCTTGTATTGAACTGAAAATCATAGAAGGTTTTTCCCTTTTCAATTTCCTGGCCCTCCTGTCAGAACAGAATAGTACAACAGCATATCAGAAAAGGCCTGCATGTCTAAGATACCTAAAGGTGAAAGAAACCAAGTAAAATGGAGAATAGAGGGAGAGAGCCCTAAAATATTCTACAGCCTTTCAATTACACAAATTTGATCAACCTTTACCATATAGTTCACTAGAAAATCCTACAGCTTTTTAAATAAACCAATTTGATCTACCTGTTACCATATAGTTCACTAGAAATCCTACAGCCTTTCAATTACACCAATTTGATCAACCTGCTACCATATAGTTTACAAGAAAACACTACAGCCTTCCAATTACCCCAAATTGATAAAGATAAGATAGACGATACAAGAACCCATGTCCTCAAAATGATTCAAAAGGGCAAAAATGTAAGCCTTTGTAAGGGTAAACCCTTTCCGACAACAAAAAATAAAAGAGCATAACTGTATAACAACATTAGAGTATAAGATAATTGAAAAAAAAAGCAGAAAAGTAAACACCTTTTCTTGAGCATCATAATACAAGGCAATAAAATAAGTTTGGAACATGCTAGACAAACACACACGTGTTAAGAGATAGCAGGATTATACGAAGCAGCAAGAATATGCCAGAAGCAAACTATATATGTTCAAATAAAAATGTCTGATTTTCAAAACTACCCCAATTAGCTAGTTAATGAAAACAATAAGCTCTTATTGAACCTATGAAAGAGTATTAAGGCAGAATATGGCATTAAAAACATGGCAGAATCAAAATTCAGATGCTCAGATCATTGTGAGAACTAACCATCTCTGGCTTCCCCGCGGGACGAGGAAGGTTCTCATAGTTCTTGTACTGCTTGAGCCGGGTCTCACGGTACTTGTCTCTACAGAAATTAAGCCTCTCCCATGGAATTCCCTGGATATCTTTCCCATTTCTAGCTTCCACAGCAGAAGTATCAGTCTTAGACTTGTTCTGCAAACCAAAACCCACAACATCTCAACACAAATCATTCATTTCCAATACAAACATCCACAGAACACCAAAAGAAACATCCATAGATACCATCTCAACAAAGTCGTCATCGCAGTCGGAGTCAACAAAATCAACTTCAGAGAGAGTGTCTTCTTCGAAATCGGCCATATCATAGTAATCGCCCAGAGCGTACTCAAGATCGTCGTTCTGAAACTGCGCCATTATCCTATAATTTTATCAGAAAAATTAATTAAATAAATGAAAACAGCTTACCGCCGTTAATAATTAACCAGCAGTTGTCAAATCAATGGAATAAAATGAATTGTTCAAGGTAATGAAAGCAAGCAGAGAGCAGGTCAATCAAAATTGGTGGGAAACACAAACAAGAACAGCACAGACAGATTGATTGATTGATTGAAATTAGAGAAACAAATTATTTCAGATGGCGAAAACAGGAGAGATGAAATTACCTCCGAATTGTGGAAGGTGATTGAAGAGATGTTTCCGGCGGATTGCAGTGGTTGTGAAGATCGAAGGCGGTGAAGGATTTTCTCGGAAAACAAATGGAAAATCAGAGGTCGAGTGGCGAAGCAAAGTGAAGGAAGGGATTGAGTGGTGGTGAAGGAGCGAAGAGGGTGAAACTTTGTATTTATAAAGGTGAGGTGAAGTCTGTGAGGGACGGAAACGGAAACGGAAACGGAAACGGAGGGCGATCTATGGTGGTGGTGTTGTTGTTGGGACCCACCAAATGACCCGTTACACAAAACACGCAATGAACTGTGGGCTCCACTCAACCGCCCAATATAGTAGAGGCTCTTGGTCGCAACAAGTCAATGTGGGAAATTATCATTCACGATCGTAAATATTTAAATTCAGTGACAGTAAAGGGCATCAAATCACAATATTTAAGTTCCATATCGATGTTTCTTACCAACTTTATCTAAACTTAGAAATAAATTATACTATCATTTTATCATTTTTAAATTATGCCAAATTTTATCTCATTTTTCCTATAGACCAAAGTTAGATGATAATGTTATCGGTATAAAAATTAGAATTAATAAATTTATTCTTTTTTATAAGATATCTTTTACTTCATTTACAAAATTTGATTTATCTAACGTTTTGTACTCTGTCTGATTTGATAAAGGCATCGATAAAGAAGGAAATCATAACATTATCATAACATCTAACACTAGAACATTAAGGGTGTTCTTTTTGCTCATCAAAATGCTTAGTCGCCGATAGAGCAAGACCTAGCACCACATGCATAGTTTGATCGTTATGGACAAATTGGATTTATCTGTTTGGGTTAATATGTGCTATAATGTGTATATGTGCTTCCTTGGATGCTTCTCCTTGGTAAGTCTTGAATCTCCCCAACAGTTATATCAGAGCTCTGGTTCGATAAACTCTACAAAAAAATTGAGTTCGAAGTCTAACATCTGAAGATTATAAGGTATAAGGATCGTTTATATACACATAAGACCCTAAACTCAATATAAACTAGTTTTTTTGAGTCAAATGTGGGCTCTAATGCGTAGGTGTGCTTCCCTATGGGTGCTCCTCCTAAATAAAGCCTAGATCTCCCCAACATGATCTAATCATCGTTATGAGATCTTCCCATGTTGTATCTCAATCCACGAGTTCTTCAAGGCCCAGGTGTTGTCGCATTGTTAGATGCGGGTTAGTCCATAAACGTAAATCGAGCAGATAGATTCAAAGTAATACTTCATTTATTGACAATAATAATGATAATAATAATACAATAATAAAATCCGTAATAAATATTATTTAACCTGAAGTCTGGTACGGGACGAATGATTGATCGAGAATTGGTTTTCGTCGATGGATGGTAATTATCCTTCGTTATGACATTTATTTCCTTGTATGGATAACTATCTTCCAATACACAACGATGAACGTAGACGAACTGTAACCGCGTGTGGAGAGTAAATAGATAGAGAATTTTGCAGAGAGACGACATCTAAGGTTTTTTCGGATTGTATTCGGCTCTAGAGGTAGGTATACATTTATAAGGAATAGAGAATTCGAACCCTAGAGGGAAAAGGAAAGAAAATCTTTCAATTTCAACATTAGGACATAGGACTCTCTGATAATGTAATTATTAATTGAGCCCAAGCAAAAATGTCCAAGTAAAAATGTGGTAGGCTTTTGTCTCCCAAATTTTCTACAGGATCGCGTCGCCCATGGCATGTGGGTGCATACGAGATCAAGCTCGCAGCCCGTTGATCGAACCATTATTTGTGACACCCCCTCTGCGCGCGAGGGAAAGCCTACCTCTATACTTTCTTACAACTCTATGGAAACATGATTATACATATATATATATTAAGAAAGACTAGTAATTTTTCGTTTTATGACTTTTAAGAAAGCATAAGACGTGCATCCCTTTCGAGAGAGCACTTAGGGCTCAACTCTAATTTTCAACAACATCATTTCAAGTGTCCAACTTTGAGGTTCAATTTCTCATTCATTTCTTGTTCATTCAGAGTTAGTGATTTACCGTTCAAAAGTATCATATTTTAGAATATGTAAACTCGTTTCACATTATTTAGGATTGAGTACAAGCGTTCCAAAATCACAGCTCAAGTTGACACAATCAGTTATTAGACATATTAACTTGGTAATTTATTTTAACTTTTGTCCAACAACTGCACAAGTCTCTTTTCCTTTACAAGTCGTCGGAGCCACAATCGCCTTATCATTAAGGCAAATTTTTTAACCGATTTTTTTTTCATTAACACCTTCAATTAGTCTTGGTGAAATATAAAGAGTTTATCTTCTTGCTCTTAGCCAAAACAAAACCAATTACCTTTTTTTTCAGCTTCCATTGTTTGTCCCCTAAACTGAGGTGATAACCTTCGTCATCAAGCTGACACACTGGTGTTAAATGTAACTATAAAATAATTGATATATCTGAGATTTATTTACCTAATTTATATAGAAGAAATTAGTAAAAAGTATAATTAAAGTAATGTTTTAAATGAATATAATGATTAATCTATCTAATCTTTATTATGACTTTTTTAATCAAAATATTTCATTTATCTAAATCGGGTGGGACAATTCCCACAACCCTAAACTGAGTGTACACAATATGGTATAATACAAGACATGACCTCCACCTTAATTGGCCGGAGAATTCCTGTGATCCTATTGTAAATGGCATTAACCAAGCTTCCAAGGACAACGTCACAAACAACATAACAAAAATCAACTTCAATAAACAAGACAAGATACAAACACAAACAAACTAAATGAATTAAAGATTCCTCCAGATACCATGTTGAGCGAATTTTAACAAAGTCCTTAATTACTAGGCCAACTCATAGTAATATCTTTATTATAACTTAATTGATTCTATATATATTTTTATTATTTTTAAAATATATACATGTTCACTTTTACAAATAAATATTAAAAAATGTAAAGTTATATATAAATATATTTAATATTAAATATATATTTAATAAATTAAATTCTACAATATTTAGATTACAAACTTATTATTTAAGGTCACCTTATTTATTGAAAGAAGTTTTGAAAAGTGAAGTTTAAATTCAACTGGTCTATTAAATGAGTCTAACATTAAACTCGAATTTGACTTAAACTTATCCCTTCTCCCGAAGTTATGGGGTCATTTTGCCGAGTTCCTTTGACATGGTTCCCTCAAGTGCTCTAGTATACTTATTCACCTGTGTCGGTTTAGGGTACGGTCAGTTCACCGAAAGTTTTTTCTTGAAAGTTTCAACATGACAAGAGTCGCGACTAGAAAGAGCCTAACATTTGTATGTAGTGATAGAACCTCGCGAACCAAGCATACTCATTTCCTTCGTCTAAGACGCAGCTCCTACCTCGCTACCTAGTGCCTTCGTCCCAATCGTCTAGCAACCGACATTTTCTTCGCCCCCTGAATCTATCAATATCTTATGAAAAACAGTTTTCAAGATCTCGTCTCATCGATGAATCACTTGAGCCCTGATACATTTCGGTGCCATAGAGCTAAACCGTGAATTATAATAAAATGTAAATCCAAATACTTAATTACTTAGCGTATTAATTTGTTACTATTTTGATTTATTATTAAGAGTACACCTAACAAAACTAAATATAAAATTTGGCTGAAACAAAATAAGAAAATATTAGATATACTTACATATGAAACAAGTTTTGATAGATGTACTGCTTAGTGCAATTATCATTTCGTAAGGTCTGTGATTCTATTTTATGTATTTGTAACTATCAAGCACAAGCAATGTCAATTAGGGAAATGAAAATATATTGACTTAACCATATAGATATGGTTAGGGCTTTGGCTAACCCGTTAATCGCCTAAAATAGAGTGGGTCTGGTATACTAAAAACCGCACATGTTTGTGGTTGGATTGGTTGACGATGCGCAACAACCGTCTAAATTTTCACAATAATATAAAACTTCAAAAAAGAAAATTTAATTTTATATTAGGTCGGAAGTCCATTAAAACAGTATATATTAATCGCAAATGATTTTGATAAGTGAAACATTCTAAGTGAGAAGACGTAAGTTTAGTAGAGAGAATAACTCTCTGAAAAAGGAGAATCGGTTAACTTGTCACCAAGTTTAGTTTGTGGATGTGGAGAGTTGTTCAAATGAGCTTCCTAAATTAAATGCGGAGTTTTACTTATGGGGCTAAATTAATTAAATGGACTGAAATATGTATAGTGCAGACGGGCCGGTTAACCATGATTTTGATGTATTCAACCCGCAACCCGCCCATTCTCGTGCGGGTCAGACATTTTTCATCCGCAACCCGCCTTTGAACCCGCAGGTGAAGTCCAACGTGCCGCAGGCCAATTTGATTGACCAGTAGTTGGAGAAGAGACCCAGTGGACAGCAACAATTAGGTGTCGGTTACGATAAACAAACAAATCATTAATTAAAATAGTAGCAGAGTGTATGACCCCACGTGGCGGAAGCAGGGAGCGAGTGTGAAGACCCTGGCAGCCCCGTGGTCCACCACGTGGCTCACGACATCCCTCGACTTCTCGTTTTCCCCGACATGCGTGAACTAACGCCGTTAGTACGAGAAACCGCAGCGGTTACAAATTGAATTGAGTGTTGCGACAACGACAAGTGTAGAGAGCTGGACGGTTAGCGTACACCGCCTTCCTGTTTTGGGTTCAATTTCTAAGTAGTTACTGTACATGTTTATTTAATTATTGATTTAGTTTCAAAATCTCACTCTAATCCCAGAGTATATATTGATAAATTTTAATTATTCCTCATATGTATTGATTTTATCTCATTGATAATCATTTGAAATTACTTGGATATTTTTGTGTATAGGTAGGAAAAACTGAATTTTGGGATTAATTGAAACAAATTATTATACTTTAAGACTAATTAAATTGTAATATATTCTCTCTCAAAAAAAATTGTAATATACTGGGATGCTTTGATATTGAATTAAAATGCTTTACATTAAAATATATATTTTTTCCATAAAATTTAATTTCTTATTTACAGATGCTGCCATATTTTGTATTCAATAGCTATTTTGATATCCTTAATGTAAATTGGTATTCTGTAACCTTGAATGAACTGAGAACAAGCCAGAGTTCTGTCCACGTGTCTTGACTGGAATGCACCAGCTAGCAATGTCTTCGTGTGACCAATTTGCCATATGCATATATTATATATATATATAGCCTCACTCATCATCGCATCATTTTTCTATGAATATTTGGTTCAATACAAATATTACCGATACCGAAACATATATATTCAACCGACTGAGTCTTAATTTATTCAACAATATTTTCGGTTCAATCTATTGAAGGTTTTCTTCAAAAATATATTAGTGCAAGTGTCTTCGAAATATATAGTGACATTGTTGTTATTATTATAAATTATTATAACCAGAGAGATCTTTTTATATATCAAAATATATTGGTGACATTAGAGAGGTTCTTTATTTAATAAAGTATAAGCAACAAAACTTATGTGATCATAAGAAACTTTAGCTAATCAATTATTATTATTATAAGAAACCTAAATTAAAATAGATTTTTTAACAACATTCCTCAAACATAAATCGGTTATAAGAACTGAATTGAGTTTGAAGAATGATATAGAAGACCAATTGTTGACGCTTTAGGCTTCAACTCTATCGCACTATACGGTCTATGGCTTCGATTATATGACATGCTCTCGAATATATGTTCGTACTCTTGCCGATATCATTCAAAAGATAGAGCTAAAGAAGGGAATATGGCAACCAACACAAGTTGGGTCACGCGATAAAGAGCTAACTTAATACATGTGAGGTCATGAATTCGAGACTTAGTATATACTAGTAGGGCATATCGTACATGGGCCTTTAAGTTATTTTATAAAAAAGTTGACTCGTGGATGGAATTTTTTTTGGTCAGTGTCATTTCTACGTAATTTTAATAAATAAACTTTAAATTAAGATTGTTTGTGTTAATAAATATTTTAATTTTTAAAATAAAATAAAATATGTTTTGGTTAATTTTAATATATTAACCTAAACATTACGTTAGGAATATTAATTTTAATAAACATTTTATTTTATTTTAAAGTGTCGAGTGCAGGTTGGGTGAATATAGGTTGATTTATTATCCGTTCATTTCTTGTAGTCCCGTTTTGATCAGGTCAAGGACATTATCTATCGAATTCAAGTTGTTTTCGATCCCTATAATTTTTATTTCAAGGACATTGTTGAATAAACATATTATTATGATTAAATAACAACCGCAATTATATTATAGGATATGTCTGTCATGTATTGATATTATAGCGCCTACCGAGCGCTATGTCATCTGTGAAATATCTGGTCACCATCAGCACAAGCAACAGGTTGGAGAGAAGTGTGGAAGCTGCGAGTCCCACCAAAAGTCAAAATCTTTATTTGGAGGGCTATCTCAAATTTACTCCCGACTAGGACACGTTTGGCAGAGAAGGGGCTCCTAATAATCACCTAGTGTCCCCTTTGTGGAGATTCAGAAGAGACGACATATCATGTATTCTTCAAATGTAGAGTAGTGGCCCCTATTTGATAGGACAAACTCCTACAAATAATCAGGGGAAAAATGGGGTCGGACCCGATAATGAGCGACTGGACTTCTTGGATAGAGGGGGAGGACGAAGCAAGCCTGTGGGCTATTACTCTTTGGACGATATGGGGAGCGAGAAATCAATCTGTGTGGAAAAGGGAAGTCTTCCATCCGGCGAAAGCGACAGCAACGACAAAAGGACTACAGAGAGTCTAGGTAGTGACAAAACCCTCGGGAGGGTCCACGGGAGAAGATCAATTTGTGTCAGTATCTCAGGGAGTCTGGATCCCTCCGGACCCGGGAAGATTAAAGATAAATGTTGATGGGTGATTAGGTGCAGAGAGGGTGTATTGGAGCATAGGGCATTTCTGTAGAGACTCAGAGAGTCGAGTAGTGGGAACTCTTTGTAGACGCTTTTCGGGTCATCTCCATTCCGAAGAGGTGGAAGTCGTAGGTGTAAGAGAAGCTTTACTATGGGCAAAAGGAAAGAACTGGACCGAGGTGGTGTTTAAATCAGATTGCCTTGGAGTGGTGGACCAGGTCAGGCAAGGGAAACAAAGAAGAAACATGTTCGGGGACATCATCTGCGATTGTAGGCGCACTCTTTGTTCCAGGGTTAAGTTTCTCTATAGATTTTGCTCGTCGCACTTGTAATAAAGTGGCCACACGAATTGGTCAAGTTTGTTTTAACTAACAGTAGCTGGGATTATGGTGAGGGGTCTGTCCCACCATCTGTAGCTTCAGCTGTCTGATTTGATGCTGAGGTAGTTGCTATTTAATAAATAAAATTCGTTTTACCTTCAGAAAATTAAGAACCAAAATTCAAGACTAAACAGAATATCAATCAGGGTCGGCTCTAGGGGGCATCAACTAAAACAAGCGCTTTAGACCCACTAAAAGTATGTCAAATTTTCTTAATGATTTAGGCCCACTTTTTTTTTAAAAAATGCCCCAAGATCAAAGATTAGGTATAAAAATATAGGTCATAATTTTTTGTCTATAAATTTCGCTTTAGGCCTCGAAAATGATTGAGCCGGGCCTGATATCAATAAGAAATAGTGTTGTCATGTTAGTTGCTTAATAATATTTATGTTTTTTTTTTAAAAACGAAACAGTGTTTATTACTTACATTTATATGAACGAACGAATGATAATCACAACCAAAAAGGGATCCTATGCAAAAAAATATTAATTAATAGATAATATTATATGCGTATATGTTGTGGTTCGCTATGTTAGGAAATATTAATTAACCATATCTTGGTTAGTGGAGAACTTTGGATAAAAGATTTTGATGGGATATTAAATTAAATGTTTAATTTCTTACCAAACACACTATATGAGTAATCTCTGTAAATTGGACTCAATCATGTACGTGAAATACATGTTTAGCATTTAAAAAGGAATATAAACAAAAAGTCTTTTTACGAGTCACTATGTGAAAATGTTTAAATAATTAATTATAAACAACTCAAACTTCTAAGAGATTTATAATTTAACAATTCAACTACAAGAGAGAGCAGACTAATTCGCTTTATCCTAAAAAAAGAATGGGACCGGGCAAATGAGAATCTGTCAAACTAGCTATATGCGGGATAATCCGCTTGAAGTATCTTATATTCAATAAAGGGTTAATTTTAAATAAATACAGTTAAGTTGACATTTTTGTAACTAAGTATACTTAAATTAACTTTTGCAGTTTGTACCCTGCGCCACAATAGGCGATTAGGGTTTCGTCGATTTGGGCGACGTCTCGCGTGTCTGCGAGGAGGAGATCTACAGCAGGTTTTGGGTCGTGCAACAGTGGGTGGCGACACCTGTGGGAGGGTCGGAGGGACGGTGGGACGGGGCGGAGCTGGGGAG
>JAYMTP010004825.1:0-14302 GCA_036897365.1 Geranium brycei
TTCTTTATTCGAAGTTTTTGATCTTTCGATTTCCTTCGATTTGATATACTATGAGTTCGAAATGAAGTTCGTATAAGAGAGTTATGTCATTCGAAAGTTTCAATATATTATTTAATAGATAATCATTACAAAATATATTAAAAATTAAAATTAAGACAATATTAATAATTAGTAGTTATTAATAATAATATAAGTAATTAATTATTAATAATACACATACATAGTTTAATGAGTTGGACCAGATTAGACCAAAATTAGTTAAATTTGAACGAAATTAATTAATTTGGACCGAATTAGACCGTTTGGATTTGAATTTGACCGATATTTCAGCCGATATTAGCTGTGTCAACATCAACGGTGGTGCGTCAAAAGGGATGGTGAAGGGATTCGTTTGGCCGAGAGGATCGGCAACACCAATTGACTCGTCTCCTCTAATGCGGTGGCGCTTAGGCGATCGTCCTCCACAGCGCGACGACGCTAGATTGCTCGACATCGTCGTCGATTGCAATCTAGATCGAACTCATGCAAAGAATGAGAAAGTTTGCGACTACGTTTGGTCGTTTGTGAGATGAGAGATAAAGAATAGTGTATTATTTTTGGTATGATTACATTTACCCACATACATTTTCTCCTACTATGTCATTTATTTTGTTAATAAATAAATGAATCAATGAGAATCATTGATTATTACCATTTTGCGGATGGTAATGATTTTCATATTTGCATCTAAAACGAGGTTTTTTATTAGGGTGCATCCCGACATATATATTAATAGAGAAGAAATCCGCTACAAACCAAATTCGAGTGTCCAAACGTCCGAACTGTAGAACGTATAATACAAAGTTGTAGGACCATGTAGAACGTGTAGTGCAAAGTTATGGACCTGTGGAACATTTAAGTGTGCGTTGTAGAACCTTGCTGCCACGTGTCGCACGTTGAGACAACTCACATTTAAATTCGCACTGATCTAACGATGGTAGAACGTTCAGTTTGTAGCCAAATGTACCCCTATGTTAATAATACGTTGTTACTCAATAATAAGGACTACATTTTCCCGCCCACCTCTAAGATTTATTGCATAGAGGTAAACAAGTGATGATTGTGGCTATTAATACAATTAGTGTCTTCCCGTTTTGGTCAGTGGCAAGGCAACTATTGTTTGTAGTCACATTACTCTATTTTGGTCCGTACGCTATAACGTGTTTATGATACAGCCGTTTCAAATATTATTAAATCATCACGTATTTGCGTGTTTTCGCTCCAACTCACACCACATGCATCGCCAAAACTAGAATTTGGTATTGTGCTACGACCCTTGCATAGCGAAAATTATCAATCAAGTGGGGATGAATTGGGTTTGGTCAGGTCACACCATTGATCAAGTTGGTCCAAAAGATGTATGACTTTTTAATGTCCCTGCATACGTGGACCAAATAAACAACATTTGCAGATAATGATCTTGAGTGGCCCAAATTTGCCATGCAAGTTTTTTTGGAAAATAAAATGTGAGAAAGAAATAGGGAAAGTAGAAAAGGAATAATTTTGTGGTCATAAATTAAGAAAAGTAATTGAATCAAAAAGTATGTATTTGAACTTTGAGGAAGAACAATATATCCTAAAGGACATCTTATTGGAAAAGGACCCGTCATGTTAAGGGATTGCTTTGCTTGTTTAAATAGAATTGGCAGAAGATCCGAGAATGGACTTTGAATAACATAGTATTTTTTTCGAATAACATAGTTAATTAAGTAAGATTAATTGTATTTTCGTACTTTTATATAACATAAAAGATAAATTGTTTACTATTAATAATTTATTACCTCTTAACCCAACTTATGCTAACTTTTCTTTTTAAACCTATCTTCTCTTAGTATATAATTATACAAGGGTGCACTCTACTACAAACAAGGTTGAATGTCCAAACCGTTCGAACGCGCTGTGAACCGCTTATTTTGCGAGATTAAAACATTACTCGACATGTGGCAGCGCGCGCTGTGCACTTAAGTGAGGGGCAGTTCTGTATTTTTGCACAATAACTCGCAATAGAAGTTTTGCACTGGCGGTAGAACGTTTGGCCATTTAAGTAGAATGTTTCGTTTTTCTATTATAATTTCAATTTTCTAGGATAGAACATTTGCATTTTCAGTCGAACATTTTGTTATTTTCATTTTCGCGATAGTGTTTAATGAGTTTCGAGATCAGTATAACATTCAGTTCAGTAAAACGTTTGCCCATTTAAGTAGAACGTTTGACCATTGAAGTAGAACATTTGGTTATTTAAGTAGAACGTTTCGCCATTTCATTAGAACGTTCAACCATTTTGAGATCATAAATATGAACCCTAGTATGTTCGTTATGATTATTTGTGTTTCGGTTCATACACTAAAGCTTTACTGAAAATGTAAAATGTTCTACTGAAAATGCAAATGTTCTACTGAAAACACAATAGTTCTACTGAAAAATGAAAATGTTCTACTGAAATGCAAAAGTTCTACTGCGAGTAAGTGTGCAAAAATATGGAACTGCTCCTCACTTAAAGCACAAATGTTATTCTAATTATATACACACATATATTCTCGTGAGTTAGATTATATTTTAGTATGATATGAGAATTTGATATGTATTTATCGCGTGTATCTTCCAAACAACGTTTCCTCTTACATTAAGTGTCAACATATCATCGATGATTCATATGCTAACATTTATTTGACATACATGTCAAAGAGGGTGACAAAGTACCATAAAAATTTATCGGTGATTCCTATTTTACCATAAATGTCAATCTAACATATATATGAGAGGAGCAATAGAATATTAGAGGGAGTTATACTACTGGAAATTCGATCACTATCACGCATAAAAATTGTATGGCCTAACATGTTAGAGCATAGTCAACACATGCAGATTGTCTGTATTGGTTTGAGATGGAGGCAATGCAACTGAAAATGGTGTCAAGAAAGAGGAAAGAGAGGCAAAGATGCATTAGGAAATGAAGAAGATCTTAATAAGCAGAGATCCTTAGTTTTATAAGTTTTAATGTAATTGTGGACTGATTTACGATTATGAACGAAATTGTTTTTAATTTTAATTAATTATGATTATGTTTTTAATTTTCTTCAATCCCAGGCCACTAGATCATGATGAATTGCTTTTCATTTTGATTTTATATTGATACAAAATAATGGGAGATATATTATTGATGTGTTTTGATTCCAAGAGACCTCTTTTTATAGTGGGTATAAGAAAACTTTAATATAGACGGGCTAACCTTAATAGGCCTTAACCCTAATGAGAATATAATCTAAAATATGTCCATGTTTACCGGTTGTCAGGTTTAACGGGGTGATATAATATAATTAGAATATTTTCTTAAAATTCTACTTCGCTACAGTCGACGTGACATTGACAATGTCACGTCAACTATACCAGCCCATTACTAACACATTTTGGTTAGGTGCAATGCGTTGGCAATGTACTATTATAGCAAACGCAGCAATGCCATTCGACTATAATCGTTCATAGACGACATATTGTGCCTTACCTCAAATGGTCCCTTATAGTTGACGTGACATTGTTGTGTTGGCTACAATGGTACATTATCGAAGCATTGCACATTACCATACAGTGTCGTCAATGATTAGGTATAGCTGAAAGTGTCGTTACCGACACATCATTTCTGACACAGTGATCGTCATGTTCATATCCAACGCATAAAGAAGTTTTACCCGACGCACATAATGTATCGGGGGAGAATGATTTCCCACCAATGGTATACGTGATTCATGTGCAACCATATATATCTAAATTCAACATATATGTGAAACATATCTATTGTCTAGGGTTGTCCATGGTTGGTTAACCGAACCAAATGACTTGTTCCCAAACCAAAGATCTTGGTTCTATAATTTTTAAAAGTAAGAAGTGGTTCGAGTTTTAGTTAAACTAAACCTATCTATATTAATAGATCAAATATTTGAGTATGCAATTTGGGTTCAATCTTTAAGAAACCATCGAAGAGGGCTTCAAGAGCCCTCAATTTTGTTACTTCCTAATGTTAAATAATGTTCTACCTATATTTCACATAATATAATACCAAATCCAACACTACAGTCCATATACAATTAAAATTTAGCAAATTAATACTAAACTAAAAGTTCTATCTGTAGTCTTCATCATTTTTTTGGCAGCAACCTGTCTATATGGTAAAAAAGATTCACTAACTAAAAAATCTATTATTAAGATATGCACAAGTTATAAAATATTATTATGTAAAAAAACACACATTCCAATTTTGCGGAAGGAAGAAGATAGGAGTAGACGTGGAAGTCTACGAGAATGACACTTGTATGACCAATTATGGTTCGGTTTTCATGATTAACCGATGATTCTAGATTATATAAACCGAAACCAAACCAGAATAAATTTGTTTAGTGTAACCAAACCATATTCACGATTTTCAGTTTTTTGAGTTTGGTTCGGTCTAATTTTCGATTCGGTCATGATTTTTTGAGTTAAAATGAACAGCCCTACTAGTGTTTTTACCTATTCCCAATATCTATCTCAGTATATATCATATAATATATGTGGTAAGTAAGCTTCTAGCCCAAACAAATATGGTACAAGGGGTGTATGTGATTATGAACCAAACTTTAATATTGTGTTAAAATTAAATTTACTATTTAATTTTTTTTAAATCACATTTTTAAACACACAACTTTAAATAATTTGATAGTAGTAATAAAACAAAACAAGCAAATAAAAAAAATAAACTGATTGATGAGACCCATCACCCTTCCTTCCTTCTTTTTATTTTCTTTTCAATGAGCTTTTGCTTTAGGATTGATGGGGAAACATACATAGTCGGCCATCTTTTTAGATCAATGATACAAAATGAGAATCTAAAAACTGATTTACGTTTTCTTTTGTGAGCAACAAGCTTCTTCTTCCTCTACTTCCACCGCGTGCCTTGCGTGTCTTTCGAACCTTAAGTCTTAACTCTTAAGTACTTAATGCTTCAAATATTCCCTCTCCCATTACCTTTACTTCTTCTAGTGCTATACAAACTGTCTCAACTACCCTTTCATCAACCGCTTTCGTTGTGCCGTGAACTAAAATGTGACTTTCTTTTTATCAGTGAATTGGGAAAATCTCTTGTTTTAGACCGATTTTCAGAAAATCGTCTTGTCAATCTTTTAACTCATTTGTCAGCATTCGAAAGAAAAACTCACATGTACCAATATTCAAACTCAGAACCTCACATAAACTTCTTAACTAAAACGTGACTTGCATGCAGAGATAGCAAAAATTTATGAATCCGATCAAATTTGGTATACCCGTTCAACATAAACTTACCTAATTGTCATCCCTACTTGTATGTTATGTGTGTGAGTAAATTTGAACTGGAAATCATTTATATTATTTAAGCAAACATAAATATAATTCATGTTGTCGAACCTTGTTCGAACCCACAACCTCCCCTACAAAAGTGAGTGCCTCAAACCGTTAGAATGTCTTCTTGAGAATTTAGTATCTCCGATAAGAAAAAGTCGGAAATGGAGATCCTAAAACTTACCTCATTGTCATCCTTACTTGTATGTTATACGTGTGAGTGAACTTGAACTGCAAATGAGTTCAATTATTTAAGCAAACACAATTGTAACTCATGTTGTGGAAACTTGAATTACGAATAAATTTACTTGTTAAAAAAATTCCAAAGTGAACAATTTGGTTTCTGTATTGAGCTACAAATCGACCCAAGCCAACCTAACACATTTTAATACCCCTTTCACCTTAAGTTAGCTCTTGGTGTCCTATTCATCTTTTTAATTTACATTTTATAGAAATGCTTTATATATGTACCGCTTTGTTATGTTTAGACTTTTGGTTAATAATTTTGTTATAAAATGACTTCTATTTTAATTTGAAATTGGGATAAAAGTTAAAATAGATTAAAACATAAGGTGTTTTGGGTTGGTTGGTTCAAGTTGAAACTCGTCTGAAAAACAGAACAATTGTAAACGGCGAAAAGTTACTACAACATTCCGCTCTAAAATCCAAACAAAATTAGGACTATCGATCCATACGTGTAATTTAGTGTTTATAATAAGATAGAATAAGATCAAACATCGATACTAGGATTGTCATAATGATAATCAAGTAAACATCTCACATTAGAACGGATACAACACAATAACTACTGTGATGTTCAATTAAGATTATTCATTTGAGGTGATTTTAATAATTTAGCCTAATTGTATAAAATTTTCCATCATTATTAACATATATGGGATAACATAACATAGTCAAGGGAAAATCCAAGAACTATCAGCTAATGTTCAAATTAAGGGTATTTACTTAAGCTTATTTAATAATTGTTATTAGAAATTAAGACATGATGAATTTTTTATAATTATCTATCATGTGTATTTTATTTTTTGGTACAAAATATTTCTTATTGAAAAATTCTTATAAGAATTTCGGGATAATTCCATAAATTTTTCTAGGTTTCTAAAATTCTCACTTACATTTCTAAATTACAAATAATAGCTGTGAGACCTTTTAGGCTCATTAATGTCCTACTTAATCTCACTCCGTTAATTATTTTGAAAATTATGTTAACTTTTTTTTGAAATGACGAAAATATACGTTTATTTATTTTTAAAACTTGTTTTCTTATAAAAATATTTTTTATGAACAAATAATAAAAAAACTGATTTTAATAATATTATTTTTAATTTTAAAAAAATATTAAAAATGAAAAACAGTTTTAAACATTGTTTTTTTATTTTTAATATATTTTTAAATTTAAATTTTTTATACTAAAATCAGTTTTTTGTTATTTATTTTATAAAAAAATATGTTTGAAAAAGTTTAAAATTATTAGGTCAATCCTAAAAAGTTAGTTTCTGTGATTAAGTACTATGAAAAAAAGATATTTCAAATTTCAAACCATCAAAATTGACAAGAATTACTTATGATTTCTTAGATTGTGAAAGACTAAGGAATATAAATTTGTTTGATTCATCAAATCTTGCCGATACAGTTCTTTAATACCCTAATTCATCAATCACGTGTGGAACTTGATATAATTTACAATCAAATATTTGAGAATATCGAAGATCCCAATACAATTTATGTAAATAAATATATACACCAATACTTACATTGGATACCGGCCAAGTGCTTGATTAGTTACATTGCCCTCATTCACACACATGATTGTATACAATAGAAATGCATTACAAAGTATTAGCGATTAATTAAACGCGAGCATAATCTTTTACTTCTCTTTTGATTAAATCTAATCAAAACTTTATTACGACATATGCTCTGATACTACCACATACGTACATTTCGATGCAGGGACTCTCATATGCATGTCAGTTTCAATTATATATCCAGTGTAGAGTTATAAACATGAAATAATATAGACTACATAAAATTATAGATACATGAAAAGATAACGTTAATATATGGGCCTAAGGTATCAGCTTATATACACATGTTTTTGTATACATTATAATTATCTAAATTCGATACAATCGCATTTAATCTATCATGGTATCTGAACGTTGTAGATCCTAAACCTAGAGCCTCCTTGCTTCCACCAATTGAGATCATCGAACCAATCTCAAATTGAGATCACCAAATCAATCTCAATCTCAATCTTATCACCTTCGTATCACAGCAAACAATTGGTCACTCTCGGCTCACAACCACAACCGCAATCTCTCGGCAACTCAACACACACCTGGCACACCATCACAAGCTTAATTTTAACGCGTGTGTAAAATTAAACATATCTAAAATATCTTAGGGTGGACACGAACTTTATAAATATGAATATTTTTTTTACAGTAAAGTCGGAAAAACTTTGTCACAAAAGGTGTTGCAATAAACAAAGGGAAAGAAGAAAGATGGGTAGTGATGATGGAGTAAAGATTGGTATGATTGTCTTTGTGGTGGTGGATGGTGGTTCGTCAATGGCGATCGACAGATTTTATGAATGGGCATTCCATTATCGATCGATCCCAAAACGAACATATTCGTCCGTCTCTTTCGCCGCCAAAAAGCACGGCCTTTCCCTCCACTTTTCTACGCCCTCCTCAATGCTATATTGCTATATATGCATGCATGACCGACTAAAGAGGCCTTATGTGGGCCCTCAGGCCAGGTCATACGTTGGTGGGCCTTAACTTTGGGCCTGCATTAATTATATGATGTCCGGTTTTACGGTTATGGTTGAGGAGACGATCACAGTGTAGTGTGGTGTGAACGGTGGCAGTGCCTGTGAAGCCACGTGTTTATGACATGTTTAATAAATTATAATGGCTGAGGTTTCATTAATCTAAAATTTTATATGTTCTCATTATAAACATAGAGATATACTTTGATTGAGTGCCTCTGCCCTAAGATGCTAATGCTATACTTCTGCTAAAGCTAAAGTTTGAGAGTGGTGTGTCAGTAAATTCAAAGCCTTGTTGCGTTTCATGCTGATGGGATTTTACCTTTTTACGTGTATAGTTTGTATGTCAATGATTCCAAATGTTTTTAAACACTCTACGGCTCGGTTTTAGCTTGTGAGTGAGCGGTGTAAGTCCAGCCATACCATATCCCCTCGTAACATGTTCAACTCTGTCCATCTCTAAAAAGTCTGGCTGACAAATGAAAGTTCTATGGTGTTATTAAATTATACTATTGCAACATGGCCTAATATATCATGTTGCAAAACCGTTGTATAACATGATATTAAAAACTAAATTTAACTTAAAAGTCTAAAAACATTTAATGAAAAAGTTTACTTGGTTACACCTCGAATAAGCTGTTTTGCATTCGACTATACTTAAAATATACTTTTGGCTTGGTGGATATCCAACTTTGACAAAATTTTCACCGTTGGAGAACGACGGTAAAAATTTTCTCAAAGTTGGGTATCCACCAAATTAGCTTATTTTAGTTGTAGCCAAGTGAAGTTTTCTCAAAATTAAGTTACAAATTTTGATAAACAAATTATAGTCAAAAGATATTTTTGGGATAATTCAACATAAATCCCCTTAAATTTTCAAAGTCTCACTTACATTCCTGAAATATAAATGCTAACTCTAAGACCCCTTAGATTCACTAAAGTCCTACTTAATCTCACTCCGTTAATTTTTTCAAAATTCTATTTTTTTTCTGGAAATGATGAAAATGTCCATGTATTTAAAAATAGTTTTAAACTTTTTTAAAAAAAACTTAAATTTTTTATAAAATAAATAATAACAACTGATAAATAAAAATTATTTTAAAAACTTTTAATAATATTTATTTTTATTTAAAAAATAGTTTTTAATTTTAAGGTTAATTTCATTATTTACACACATTTTGTAAAAAAAAATTAAAGTTCATGGTTAACAAAATACACCAAAAGTGTAAGTAATAGAAAGACATATTTTTGTCATTTTTGTTAGGAAATGTTATGTTTGAGAACCTTTAAACATATAACTAGAAATTTGAAGCATATATAAATTAAAAGGGTTATATCATGACTTATTGTTGACGAGCAAAATAGGAACTCTCTGCATGTGGTCCTACAGGCCTAATAATTCCCAAGCAACAAGAACCAAAACAAAGAAGTGAAGGAAAGGAAAGGAGAGATAGATAAGTGTGGAACTTTAACTCCCACAATTTCACTAACCTGTCGTCTTGTGCTAAAACTGGCATTAAAATCACACTACTTGTCTCTCTGTGCAACTTTATTTTCCACAAAAATGAAAGGTTTTTAAGGTGAAAGATGAGGTCAGCAATGAAGCGTAATTATTCGAATCCTTGTAAGTGACACTAGTCTTCTCACTCAAGCCTTGTTTGTTACAGATAAGAAAAGAAACGTCTCTGACTTGTGTCTCTCATCCCCCAATTCTTTACTACATAACATGCATCATCATGATCATGATGATCACCATGACCATAACATACCATACCATACCCCATGCACACGCAAAGATAAAAAGGCAGCACTCGTCAACACGACAATCCCCCAATCCCCACAACACAAGAAACAGAGCTTTGCTTAGCTCCTCTGCTTCTCCTCCTCCTCTCCAGCTATAATGAGAGTTCCAATCACTCCTCCACACACCAACAACAACAACAATAATTCCCAATCTAAATCGGTTCCTATCAGCAACAACATCGTCCGGGACATCTCCTTCCTCGGAATCCCCAACTCCGGGCACTACGAACCCACCTCCGTCCTCGACCTCCGGCGCAGCCCCAGCCCTGTCACGGAGAAACCCGGCGGTGTTGTCGACACCCAGAACAATGATTCTGGCGGCGCCGCCGATTGGGACGACAACATGCTTCACAACCTCGACTGGGACTCTCTCATAAGCGATCTGGGTCTCCCCGACAACAACAACAACAACAACAACAACAACTCCACCATCCGATTCGTTGGCGTCTAGTACAACTCCATTGCCAACCGTTGGGTCGTATTGGTTGCGAATCGGGAAGCTTCGGTCTCCAATCGGGAAGCTCCAATCCCCGGAGAAAATGGGTGTCTCCAGATCGGGACCGACGGTGGCTTGGAGATCCTCGACAGGAACAAAACCCATATATTGTTTGGTTATTTATGAGTGTTTTGCAATTTGGCATATGAGTTTTGTCTTGAGAATGTTATTCCCTCTTAATGGATATGTATGTCTAATACAATTAAATTTTTGAAAATTTTGTATTTGATTTGGTTGTTTGACCGGGTTGGAGGTCGAGATTGGCTACTGGAGAGAGAGGAAGAGAGAGAGAGGATGAAGGGTAATGTTTTGAAAATTAAATGAATGGTGAAGGGTATTTGCGTCATTTCAATCAATTTTTAAAAATCTATTTATCTCTTAAGGGTATTTTAGTCTTTTCACACGTTAAAATTGTTAAAAACTAACGGAAATGGACGGAAAGACCAAAAGTGATAAAACTGAAATTCATGAGTAGTCACCATGATACGAAATATTCTAGGTGTAGTCATGTAATAATGTGACATATTCAAGAGTATCCATCTGAAATTATCCCTATAACTTACACATCAATTGTTTTTGCTTGGCAGATATTAAAGAATTGCAAAAAAATTACAGTTAACTTTTGTTAGTTTTTTACTTTTAGCTATAATAAAAAGACACAATTACCCCTCCATATCTTATAAATTTTCAAATCTATACCTTTTGACTCTCTCATACCTCTCTCTCCCCGTCTCTTCTCTTCTCTCTCTACCTGTCATTAGTTTTTTAGACCTCCCAAATTCTAGTTCAAATCTACAACCACCTCTTAAATCTTTCTCATGGTTCAATAAACTTAATTGTAATTATAATGCTTAGAAATAACTATAATTATTTAGTTGTCAACAATTAGGTGCTAGTGATCACACTCGGGAGATTATTAAAAAAAAATCTGCTAGCGTGTGACCTGCGAAATCTTATTCGAGTTTGTGGAACCTTCTCTCTCAATTAGAGCACGTATTTACAAATATACGCTCCAATAACATTAGACAATCGAGGTTCGCTCAACAACCTCTGATTGCCACCCCAGTAATCACGAACTCGTCCGACGTCCGAATAGTCAACTTCGACGTCTGACGAAACCCGCCCACCGAGGATAAGGGAGAAACCTCGACACTCGGGAAAGCTCTGACCACACAATGTTGGTGCACCTCCCGCTTCCGATCAGTGAAGCATCCCAACGTCTAAAGCCAAAAGTAACCCAAGACATGGGACCGGCCCTTCAACGCTGACCCGTTATAGAAGTGAATACCCCCTCGCAAATACTACGTCATATCAAAATTGGTCCGATGGGACTGGTTCACCTCAGACCGGTCCGTCGCGTGAGGCCTCTTCCGCTTAGCTGCTTGATGACCAAGCAATGCCACCTCATCAAGATATCTATAAGATATTTACAAGATTTTCCTTATTCAACAAGGAGTCACTCAAGGAATGAATTAAGATAGGATACGTCTTAACCTGGTCCTCAAGTTAAGGGGAGAATATTTCTCTCAATATTTCTTAGATTGTTTCCCAATTAATTAGATCTCTTGTAAACCTTTACACTACAAGAGAGGTAACTAGGCACATTATTTTCAAGTGAGAGAATACCAAAATAAGCTTAGACACATTTTTTCTCTACGATCCCAAAAAGTAGGAGACTTCTAAATCATAGGTAGTTAGATTGGCCGATCTGGCCCTATAGATAGGAAATTGTAAGCTCTCTACCTTTCTACGCTCCGACGTGAGCTCCTTTACCAAACTCACACATCCCTCTCTCTTCTACTACAAACACCCGACCGGATTGGACGTATTCTCCTGAATCGGTCGCGCTTCCTCTATACCCTTGCTCCCGACGAATTGGCCATTGCCCCGATCGTGCAAGATTATAAAAATAATTAAATTTCATAATCTAAACATCGGTTGAGACAGATAAAATAATTACTAAACAAATTCGGGAATTAAATTAAATATAAATATGCTCGAGGGTTTTTCTATCCTAGGGAGGTAACAATAATTCATAATCAAATTAATACCCCTGGGTAAGTAGATAAAAGGTCTATAACTTCCTAAGGTAACCAGCCAACTTAAAGGTCAGATTTATCCGACTTATTAGCTTTACGCTCTGCGAAAACTCTGGATCTTTCGGTGCGTGTCACCTATGGATGCTACTACCGTATCAACTAGCCTACTTAAAGGTCAGATATAAACCCGGTTTCTTTTACTCATTTCCATTTACTAACTCCCTTTTACAGTATATTAGCAAACTTGGGCAATCTATTCAGAATTAACGGAACGAAGCATTACGTACAGATGTAAAAGAATCTCCCTACTCGGCGCTACGAGCATAAATAAATAATTACCTAAATTTCTCTCATTCATTTAATTAATTAATTCACCGCCTCAATCCCGAAATGAACTAGCCTAACATGTTCATGATCACAAACAGAATAAGCATAGTGATAAAGAAATCAATTCATACATGTGGGATTAGTTCATGTGATAATTAATTAAACAAATAAAATCAAACTTTATTCATTTGGGGAAAACTAATAAACAAAGAGGGTTGAGAATGATAAAACCTATAAATGATTCTCTATATGAGAATTTCAATACATGTGAATTGAGATTCTGATCCTCCTCTTCAAACTTGGCTTCAGGGAATTGCTCTCTGACTCTTGAACGCAGCTCTGGACTCTCTCAGATTTAATTGTGAATTTAATCGATGCTTTTCAACTTCAGCGGAGCCCCTTTTATACTAAAAAATTTCCGACCCGCCACGGGGGCGTGACCGAATCGCTACGGGACTGTGGCAGTGTCGCGCCTTGTTTTTGCGCTCAGGATATGTCCACGAAGTCTGTGTCGGCGATTGATCTCTTAGCCACGGGATGGCCATGGATCATGGCGACGGCCATGGTCAACTCCTTTCTTCGCAAGCTTCGGTAACGACTTCTCCACGATCTGAAGTGGTTGAGTGGCCACAAGTGTTGGCCACGGGGCATGGCCAAGTGGCCATGGCTTCTCCTGCTGTTTTGGCCTCGAAGCCTGCTACGAGCGTAGCGTGTTGATTCGCCACAGTGTAGTCTTGTTTCTGGGTCCAATTGACATTGAAACCAGAGCCCATTAAAGGTTCTCCATGCTCCATTTCCGTCGATCGTCGATCTCAAGTTAGAGTCGCGAACCAGAAGTCGCCTCCAGTCTTACCTCTAACGTCTCACCTCCTTCGACCATCGACCCCGAGCCTTCATTGCCTTGAGTCGGAGTCACAAACCAGACCTTCTCCGACGCTAAGAACCAGATCCTCCTCCGATGCGAACCAGAGCTACCGATTAACCCCAAAAGAAGAGCATTTTTTGCTCGATTTTCTCACTAGATCGAACCATCTCCCACCACACAGTTTATTTCGAGTTGAGAACGCACATATCAAGCCATCCTTTCCTTTGTCGTGCACCCCTTGTGGGAGCTTCGTCCTAGACTCATCATAGCCCAGTTTCTATTTTCGTTTATTTTTTATTTTATTTTGTTTATTTTGTGAACTGGCCATTATGCCCTTAAATTTAATTTGAGATTGGGAGTACAATTTTCATTTCATATTAATAGTAGATTTGAGTTTCGTTTTAATTTTTATGATGGGTATTTTTGTTATTTCGAGAAGATTCTAACGAAATGTCCAAAAAAATTAACCTAGTTTACTAAAGTGAAAAAACATATAATTAAGACATTGCATATACTAAAACAAAAGTTAAATATACTAGAATAAAAAGGGAAAATGTCACTTACCTCCCTCGTAGTGTACGCGATTT
>JAYMTP010004826.1:0-14300 GCA_036897365.1 Geranium brycei
TTATTATAATTATTAATAATTAAATTGGTAATATCATGTTTTTCAAATTATAACTATGGAAGGTAATTTGGACTTCTTATATTCCAAATCTCCAACTATGACAAAATTGCAACTTCCCCTCTGACGCTGCCTCTATTTTGCCATCTCCATTTTCAAATTTGAGAATATGCTTGGAGACTCACTATTGCAATTGTCAAACAATAGAACTGAATATGTTATTGATAACAAATTTGCAAAAACAAAAGAAAATCAAACTTGAAAATAAAAATAGCCAAAAATGGAACCCTTCACCGCCGCCAAGAAGACATGGCCAGACGGATGGGAGGTCGGCTCCGGCAGATTTAATGGTTAAGTATATATTGTGAGATATTTATATGGTTAAGTATATATTGTGAGATATTTATCGATCAAAAACAAAGATCGACCGCAGAAAAATTATAATTACTCTTTTATTTTTAATACCATAAAGTTTCAATCGATTTTGTTTTTTCCGCCTAACCAAATATTATTAATAACGTTTAACTAAAAATAACTAAGAAGATTTTTAAAGCGTTTGAAAATTATATTAATTTTTTCTTCATAGCATTAATAAATTGAATATATTATTTATTGTAATAATTTATTAGTAATTATAATAACAAAAATGAATAAAATAAAATATGTAAAATAATTTTATTATTAAAATAATGAAAAGTAGTATTTAATGTGAGAAATAGAGATAATTAGATTGAGTTGGAGATGGATAGAAATAGAGAATTAGTTTGAGTAATAAGTAATAGAAAAATGAGAATAGAGTTGGGTTAAAATAGGGAAGAGTAATTACCCCCGACTAAAAACAGTTAAGTATGGTCACATTGCTGGACTCACCCAAACGACGTGACCAAGTGTTGTAAACGACACCGCGCGGTGAAGCCGTGTGCGAAAGTAGGCGGCATTATCTATAGCTCATGGAAATGATCCACATGTCAGTGATGTAGAGGTTGGCATGATTGATGGGATAAGGTATATATGTAGAGGCCCACCAAGCACAATGAACCCTCACTCTTCATTTCTGCCCAAAAACATTATCTCCCAATGGCCATCTCCGCCTCGCCGGACTGGTCTCTGGCCTCCGTCAATCCCCGGCGCTCCGGCCACCACTTCTCCATCATCATCTCCTCCTGCAAGACCCTCCCCTTCCTCTCCGCCCACCGCCTCCACCACGCCGCCTCCGCCTGCCACTCCCCTATTCTAGAAGAGGTCTCTACGATCAAGCCAGAGGCTCTACCCCCCGCATTGCCGGAGGCCGACAAGTTCAACCAGTCCATGATCCGTCTGTTTCAGGACCGCCGGACGGAGGATCTGGCCTTCAGCTACTACGAGAAGGCCAGGAGGAAGCCGGACTTCAGGCCGGAGAAGCTAGTGCTCACTCTCCTTCTCAGGTACTTGATTCGATCGAAGCCGCATTGGCACTTTATCGCGTTGCTCTCTGGTGATTTTACCAAGTTCAATGTGTTGCCCGACGGCCATAGTTGTGCTACGCTGGTTAATTTCTGCGTTAGGGGCAGGAAATTTAGGATCGCTAGGTCTTTGCTTAAGGTGTTTGAGTCGGACGGTGATGTTGCTGTCCTGGCCTTTGAGGCCGCCATGAAAGGCTACAATAGGCTTCATATGTATTCTTGTAGTGTTGCTGTGTTTGGGCAAATGAAATTGGCAGGCATTGCTCCGAGTCCCGGATGCTATTTCCAGATCATGAAATCTAACATGAAGCTGGGGAATGTGGATAAGGTTGTTGAGCTGTTCCGTGAATTCGATAGTTGTAAGGTGTCCCATTCGACCCCCTTTTCAGGGCGTATTTACAGGGTTCTGTGTGAATCGCTGGGGAAATCGGGAAGAGCTGTTGATGCCCTTGGTTACTTTCGGGAAATGAAGGTTAAAGGGATTCCTGTGGGCCCTTCAATCTATTCGTCCTTGATTTGTTCTTTTGCTAGCATCAAGGGGGTAAAGATGGTTGAAGAGGTCTTCAAAGAGGCGGGGAAGCAAAGGGTTTTGAAGGATCCCGCTGTTTTCTTGAAGGTTATTTTGATGTATGTTGAGGAAGGGCTGATGGAGAAGACTCTTGATGTTGTTGAGGCAATGATGGCTGCAAAAGTGAAGATCTCGGACTGCATTTTATGTGCAATCGTTAATGGTTTCTCGAAGCAGAGGGGGTTTTGGGCTGCTGCCGAGGTCTACGAAGAGCTCACCTCACGGGGCACCCAACCAGGACAGGTGACCTATGCTTCCGTATTGAATGTATATTGTCGCCTTAAGCTCTATGACAAAGCCGAGGAGGTGTTCTCAGAGATGGTGGAGAAGGGTTTTGACAAATGCGTTGTGGCTTATTCAACTATGGTTGCTATGTATGGGAAGACGGGGAGGTTAAGAGAAGCAATGAGGCTTGTGGCAAAGATGAAAGAACGAGGGTGTCAGCCGAATGTGTGGATTTACAACGCGCTGTTGGATATGCATGGAAGGGCTAGTGATGTGAGGCAGGTGGAGAAAATATGGAAGGAGATGGCGCGTAGGAAGGTGACCCCCGATATGATAAGTTACACCAGCATCATTAGTGCATACAATAGGGTACGGGACTTTGAGGCGTGCATGGCATACTACAACGAGTATAGAACTAATGGAGGCGCCATAGATAAGTTAATGGCAGGGATCATGGTTGGGGTGTTCTCCAAGCTTAGCCGGATTGATGAGTTATTAAAGCTGTTGGGGGATATAAAAAACGAACGAACACCTGTAGATGAGAGGCTTCATCGATCAGCCATGAATGCTTTGAGGGATTCTGGTCTCCAAATGTACTCCACAAAATGGTTGCCAGACGGCTTTGAGGTATCATAACTGTAAGAAACATGGCATTGTGCAATACATATTCATTCAACCGCCATAGACATGAATGGGGAAATTGTTCAATATGTTGGCCGCTGTTGCTTACCAAAGTATAACGGAGGGCAAGAACGAAACAGCACGCCCAGGTATGTGTATAAGTTTAACATTCTCTGTGATTACAATTTGTGACCACTGAAATTAGAAGCAGAGCAGTTTCATATAGAATGGTGGTCAGAGGATAGGAGGTTGTGTTGAATTGATGTAGAGCTATGAATCTGGATTTGTCATGCAAATGATACAAAAATGAGTTTATTTATTACTCTGTTACAACTTTGTTTACACTTGAAATAATGAAATGAATGATAGACTGAAAGAAGTATAGCATCTACTACACAATTTGATCTTTGACTACACACAAGAATATTTGGCCAAGAAGCTAGTTGATGGCAGAGCAGATCTTCCGGACCTCGCCGCCACCAGAACCGAGGATCTCACTCATCTTGATCATGGCAGCTGCAAAATCGGACTTGAAAATGGCCGGAGCTTCACTATATTGAGTAACAATGGTGTCGGTTGAGCCTCCGCTGAAAAGAACCTGATCAGAGTGAAGAAGACCCTTCTTCTGAATCAGGTTCTTGAAGTAGTTGTTGTCAAAAGAGTTGGGCGTGACCAAGTCAAGAGCTGCCAACTTTGAATCGCCTCCGATGGCCGGACAGCCGCGCTTGCGAGTGCTGGCGAATCCGGCGTTGATGGCGCTGGTGTTGCCGTAGATCCTGTTTCTGAAGGTGAAGCATTGCGCTTGTCCTAGTGTGTGTGCACCTGAAAGTGCAACCATGTCTCTGGCATTCAGGCCCTTTGCACCAAACATAGAGATCAGCCTGTCCAGGTCTGAGTTGAAACCAGGAAGCTCTGTGTTCGCCGCGCTTACGCTTGCTGTTCTTGAGTCTTTCCTCCCAAGCTTCACTATCCATGATGGTCCTCCCAACTGCATCATTACCATCGTTCATCATGATGAGGATTGTTTGGTTAACTAATCTACAGTCTCTACTATCAGTTTCGCATTTTAAGTGACTCGAGTTTTAACAGATGTCGATATATAAATAATCAACTTACAGCGAAAGAAGCATCTCTGGCGGCCACTGCTAAGATGTCAGCGCAAGAAACGACGCCAGGGCAGACCTTCTCGACCTGAGCTTTAGCATTTTCGATGACATCATAACCCCTCACCGACCCCCGGTTTGGTCCTGCATTCTTCTCGCTCTCTATGGATTGGGATGGAGAATCGTCAAGCAAGATCGATGCATCGCAACCCTGCATACATAATTTTTAAATTCAATCAACATACGTAAAGAAAACAAAAAGTTACTGGAATTGAACAGTTGAGGTAAGTACCTGAACGAAGCAGTCATGAAAATGGAGGCGAAGGAGAGACGCAGCCATGCGATGCTCCCTCGAAACAGCAGTGGTAATGGCTTTCCGGATAGTAGGGAGCGCTCTAGGACATGTTTTCGCATAAAATGTAGAAGACAGTTGTGCTTCGCTCGCGTTCATCACCATCGACAACAATGTGCACACAAGAGCGACTTTCAAAACACTTGAACCCCTCGACATTGCGACAAGAAACAAAAGACAGACAAAGAATATATAAGGATTGTGATGAGGATGGAAATCATAAGGATCGTCTATTTATAGTACTGTTGCACAATGTAGGTGGAGATCAGTAAGCTGTGTAGCATATTTGAGCGGGTCGTGTAAATTGGTCGTGATTTTGTGCTAACGCGTACCAAAAATATGATATGATATAATATAATGTACAGCTGCAACATGCAGTGAAAACTGAAAACCAACCCTTGAAGCTAAAACGACATTATATTCTTAGACTGACACACATTTCTTACTCCCATCTGATTCATTTCGGTCATATAAAATAATACAAGTTAAATATTCCCTTTCCAATTGTCTGTATTTGAAGTCAATATTGGACAACATAAATTGTATTTTATTTCAAAAAATTGTCCCAAGGGGGAACTGATATTTATATAGCTGTATGTTATCAGATGCCGGCCGGCCGGTCAAAATAATTATTTATTTTCATTCTTTTTTGTTTAGATGATTCGATTAGGTTAACGCAAATTATTTATATATGTTGATATGTTTTAGTGGATCAATTCAATCCAACAATTGGTGATTAATTATAACTTTGTTTAACATGATGAATGTTTTAATGTAGCCACTCATTTTGTCATGGCTTTTATATCGTAGGTTATATTTGTAATACTATACTCAAATTTAACCGTTCATGATATATGATATATGATAAATAAATGTGATTCTTCATATATCTATGATACTTATAAGAGGAAACTTCGTCTTACACTCTGAATTATGGTTATTGATTTTAATTTACACCTGTTATTTTAAACTGATCAAATAACAACGACGAATAATTTGTAAAATTGATTTGCTGTGAGAACGGATGGAAGCCATTCAAGATTTACCATGCGTGAGTCACATGACCTTCAATTTTTTTATAATATCAAAAATGGTTTGGAAATATATATATAAGAGAAATAACAAAATGTATCTATAAAAAATTGTTTGTCTTCCGATTCGCATTTGCAACGCCGTATGATTTACTCCAAATCTAATGATTCTCACCGGTGTTACTCGCTATCTCACTGATCTTAAAGGGAAGCTCGTCAGCATTCTCAAATCTACACAAGATATGAATTAAGATCTTTAGTAACATTCAGAATCAATATCATGACCCATTTGCTAGGTAAACCAAGAAGAACTTTAGATCTCGATTTTATAAGTTTAAATAACGAATGAAAACTTGTTTGTTTCCCAATAAAGGTAAATAGCGTGAGAGAGATGAAATAATAAACTCATTAAGCTATGTATTGTTTGGATTGACCAAGTGAACAAGGAAATCATGGATTTAGCTAATGTGCAAGTTTAGTACTCCAATCCACCACCACTAACAAAAAATTTGTTTTCACCAATATCATGTTTGGTCATAATTTTAATATGAACACGTTGATAATTTAATTTCAAACATTTTGGTTTTGAAATCACTTAAATCGGAGTTGTGTAGGCAACATTATGACAAAACTTCAGATGAATTTTTGTTAACGAAATTGAATTTTATTGTGGAGAGGTTGGAGGTTGAAGACGATGTCGTTTAGATCATTTTTAGTTTACATTTTATTGTTTATATATAATAGAGGTAAAAACTTATCAAACTTGAACCAGCTCAATGGTAATAGACACCTTATTTGTCTAAGAAGGTTAGAGTTTAACCTTGGTTTTGCCGTAATTTTTTGAAAATCCTAACGCAACTAAAAAATTTCCCTAACATTGTTCCCATTGTCATCGACCCCTAGCCTCTATACATTAAAATCTGATTTCGTTAACATAAAAATTTCTAAAATTTTGCCATATAACTTTGCCTGCAAAACTTTAATTATCAACTTAAAACAAAGAAAACAATTGTTATTTGGTCGGTTTTGGAGTAAACCGCCAAACCGGCGTAAATTGAATTTTTGAATAATCAACCAGTATAATATAAAATATCCCTTATTTATAATTAAGCTCTTATTTATGTGAGTGATTAATATCAACTTATCCAAATTAAATTTTTGTTAATATTTTTTGTTCGGCAATAAAATTAGATTGATATAAAAGGAAGTACAATACAAGCTCGAAATGGCCGATAAGAAAACATCGAGAAATATTTAAAAAATGAGAGAAACTAAAAAAAACTCGGTTTAAATGGGTCGAACCATCAATTGAGTCTGGTATGAATCAATTGTGACTTGACCGGATTGAATCAGATTTGACCAGGTCAAATTGGTTCAATCCTGTCTGAACCAGTTGGAACTGGACAAGGAAACCCTAGCATCGCTAAGGGGATTTGGGTGAAGCGGCCGCAATCCATTTCGGCGTTCTCCGGTGATCCCAATCCTCGTCTCCGTCAAGCCCTCTCGACCCAGAGCCCGAACAGTCACCGCCGAACATATCCGGCGACAATGGCTTCAACGTTGTCGGCCAGCACCGACAGAAATCTCCAGCGATAACGCCCAAAGATATCCCGTCTCCTCCACGCGTCTCTGGTCGGCTCTAGCAGCTCTGATGACTCCCCCGCCATTGTTGAAGCCCACCACAGCCATGAGCTCTGTGGCCTTCGTCTTGCCAACGAGCTCGAACAAGCCATCCGGCGCCGATCTTCCTCGTCACGATCCCCTGTTCCAGAGCTCTAGCTTCCCAGCTCCTTGCGCGCCTCTCCGAGTCAGCTCCTCCAGACATAGTCGGCGAACCCACCTGCTCGCAAACTCTGGCCAGAGCAAGCTCGTTTGTTCTGCCCAAAACCAAGCTTAAACCTCCTTCCCTACCTCGATCTGCTCAAACCCGCACCGGAGGAGCTGCCTGGAATAGGCAAGGATGGTCGTCAGCGCGACCTTGGTGGAGATCGACGACGCCGTCGGCGACCTGAAGAGGGGAGCGACAGAGGGTTTAGGGAGAGAGAGAGTTGTTGCGAGATTGATATATTTTCTTAATGTTTGTGGAATTTTAAGTTTATGTTTTGTTATTTTCTTATATTCTATCGCATGATTTTCAATTTTATTAGTATTAAACTTTTTTATCAGTAAGTTGTGTATTAATATTTGAGCTTAATTAGAGTGGTAGTCTTCTGCCAAATTGCATTGAAGATCATATGTCAACTACCGAAAATAATTTGAAGGTTGGTGTCTATTTTTTTAAAATACAATGATGATTATCCGAAATATAGTTGGAGCATTATATAAATTCAATCTATTAATTGAAATATGTTTTAATAATAAAAAGACGGTGAACGTGAAAGATCAAAGAAGCAACGTGAGAAACTGTATATAGTTTTTAAAAATCCCAAAGCCTACTTGTAGAGTCTACCATTGACCTTTACAATATGGCGTGCCCAAGGCAGGTGCAACCGTTGAGTTTTTATAAGTCAAAGAGGGCTTCTTCATCTTTCATCCCTCGTAGCAATAGTCAAGCACTCTACTTTGACATTGTCGTTGCAATTACAAGTAAATCTTTATATCTGGTTAATATTAATATACATTTTGTCATATTCACACACTAACTTGAGTTCAGCTTTTATAAAGTGAAATGTCAACATATGATGTATAAATAAAAACATTAGTATAGTCTCAAAGCAAATGAATAAAACACACATGACTGTTTGATCTTCATTTATAAATTTGAGTGGAATTATAATGCACTACATATTTTATTGCATCCCTACCATACGCATCATACTTGTCTTATAGCAACTCCAACTTATGCAACGTATTAATAATTTGCGCAAATTAACCGATGGACTAATTAATCTTTTTTATATCTTTAAAATTTAATTAATGGTCATTTATTTTCAAATATTTAAGAAAACACTTCACATATCTCTCTTGTAGTTTACGAGATTTTCACTTACCTCTATTGAAAAACAAACGTGTTTTATAAACCTCTAAACTAATCACCTAACTTTTTACTTAACCCTAGTCTGTCAACTTTTTTGAAAATTCTGTTAACTTTTTTCTAAAATGAAAAAAATACTCATGTAATTAAAAATTTTAAAACTAATTTGTACTTTTTTGAATCATATTTTTTACCATTATGACTTTTAATTTTGGGAATTTATTGATGTTGAACGTTATTGTTATCAATTTGTGGATGTTGAACTATATTTGTTGTTTTCGGTTTTAAAAAATTTATTACGAAAATTGGATTTTGTATTCAAATTTTCTGTAATATTTTTTTAATGCTGGCTGCTTTTAGGCCGCGCACCTACAATTATAAGCATACATTATATTGTAACTGCGCATGTAAAACAAGAGCGTAGTTACAACACTAGACATGTGCATGTAAAGAAAGAGCGCAATTAGAATGTCCGACCTGCGCATATACATTCATGCGCAAGTGTAATAGTCTATGTGCCATGGAGATGCGCAAGTCCAACACTTATACCTGCTCATATACCTAAACAAATGCGCAAGTCTTACCTTCGGCATGCATCATGTTAACAACGTCATTCGCTCGCGCACTGTGCGTCGTTGGTCTCTCCCAACGGCGCTTTTTTCCTTCCCGCCCGCACCTCGCGTGCGATGCCCTTATGGCAATAATCTCGTAGTGCAAGACAAGATTTCGCAAACTGAACCCATTATAGTGATCTTGGTATCTAAAAACCCCAGAAAAGGAAAGAGAAATATATGTCACTAAACCTACCTCTTTAGTTCTGAACTTTGCAAGGTCATTAAAGTAAAGCATCATCTTTCCAAACAATCAACAAAAGCAAACCTCATATTCAATGTTGCTTTGGGCTCGTGATCGGCTCAGCCGCAAACCCGATTCAATGTTGTAAGTGTAAAAATTGCATACGAAACCCATATTCAAATAAAAGGGAAAAATCTGAGAAATTATTTGATGGTATGAGCATATTGAGGTTTTGGTGTTTATGGGGTTTGGGAACCCAACAGTGAACGACGCACAAGGACGAGAATAAGAATGAACGAGCATATAAAAAATAAATGCGTCTATACTTGCTTGACCTGATTAATATTCATGTCTCAAATGCTTAATTCATTTTTAGTGTTGAATTAATTTTTTTATCAGTAAAACAAGTATATTTCTTTTCAAAAAAAGAGTGGAGCTTCCCGGAGGGAAAACCCACACTATAAGTATATTTCGACACTTTTACTAATTTATTTAATTTAAAATTAGTGAAAAACAAATATAAATATTTCAGTCTATATATTCACATTATTTTCATTGAGTTACGTGACACAAAATAATAACAAAGTTAAGTGGAAAAGAAATTTAAAGTTAGATAATTATATGTAAAACTAGAAATATTTATAGTTTAAAACACACGAATTATACTATAATGTTTATTTAATTACTATATCCTAAAATGACAATGTCGTGAAACAAGTGAATATAAATTGCAAAAGAGTGATGATCATTTACACATCTGTGAAATGAGTCATTGGAGCGTCCTTCCTTCTTTACACCTGTCTAGTCTACTGAGAGAAATGTGTACATATAAAGTAAGGGAAAGCTTTTTTTTTTGAAAACATATATATGTGCAGTGTATTAATTGGAGCTTCTGTGGACGCGTGACATGTGAATATGAATGTGATTACCACCATTTATGTCAATATTTTTGAGCTCATGGAAAAACTCTTGTAATTTGGCTATATATATAGTGGCACTAAAAATAGTCGTCCTAGTCATTTTCATTTTGGATTTACATCATCATTTACACCATGGTTTCTTATACGTAAGTATTAGATTATAATATTAATTAGAGGTGCATTAGAGTTTTCTTATTTTATATTGTATTAGGTTGTCTATTTAGTTTGGTTTATACCATGTATAAAGGGCTCTCCCTGTTGTATTTGATCATCAAGAATATCAATAATAATATCAAAATTAACATGGTATCAGAGCAAGTTTAATTCTTGGTCAAAACTTCCGCTGAATTCGAGTTTACCCACTCGTCAATAACGAGTGGGTAGGGCAATCAAGAAATTGTTCGATGTTATTCGTCAAAGTTTCAATGTTCAAGAGGCAAAGGTGAAATTATTCGATGTTCTTCGTCAAAGGTTCAACGTTCAAGATTCAAGGTTCGATGTTCTTCATCAAAGGCTTAAAGTTCAAGAGATAAGATTAAAAAAAAAATCAAAATTATTGTTCATCCGTCCCAAAGTACTGTTCACGCGAAAAAAAGAGAAGAAGAAGAGAAGAGAAGAGAAAAAAAAAGAGAAGAAGAAAGAAGAGATAGAAAAATAAAGAAAAGAAGAAGAAGAAAGTTTAGAAAAAAAAGAAGAAAGTTTAGATAGAAAAGAAGAAAAGTTTAGTATTTAATAGAAAAAGAAGAAAAGTTGAGTATAAAAGAAGAAAGTTTGGTTACTCAAAGGTTATCAAAGTTCGTCTGCATCCACCAAGTGTTTCGTCTACATCCACCAGTTCAGACCAATGCGCCCCCACTCAAAGTTTGTCAAAGAGTTCAAAGCGATCAAAAGAATCAAGTTTATCAAATGTGTTCAAGTTCAAACTCAATTCAGTTTACACCGTATTGAGTTTGAGGGAGGCTATTAGATTATAATATTAATTAGAGGTGCATTAGGGTTTTCTTATTTTATATTGTATTAGGTTACCTATTTAGTTTGGTTTATACCCTATATAAAAGACTCTCCCTATTGTATTAGATCATCAAGAGTATCAATAATAATATCAAAATTAACAGTGAGTGGGTTCACACCAGAATTAGTTGTCTAAGTTACAACTCTTGAGGGTTGACTTTGGGGATCAATTAATATATAGCACTAGTAAGAGGAGGATTAGAGATATGGTTGTTCTAATGGTCAGGAAGCTTTAGAAATACATGTAGTGTTTTGACATTATAATAAAGAGATAATTGTGCATAATACCCTCCGTAACTAAACATTTTGTATATTACTACACTTAATTTCAAAAGGAAATCATTTTTATTGATATCACCTATTTTTTATTTTTTATTTTACTAACATCGATTCTAATGAAATTTTAAAATTGAATGACCAACATATCATTCTTTAAAATAATTAGGCGCAAAGAAATAGGTATGATGCGCAATTACCCCTATAGTAAATTAAAGAAATCAAGTATGAGACATGGTCATAAAATGTTAAAATATTGATATTAATTTGAATGATATTTTTGGGTTAGATTTGAGAATAGCAAACATATATTCCCAAGAATTTGCCAATATAGCATTTTTCTATTGGGTCTTTGACAAGGAAGCAATTTCAAACTAATGGGTCGAGCCTATTGGATTTGAGCAATTATGAGAAATTTGATTTGGGGGAGAATTAAAGACCAAAAAATGAACTGATATGATGCGATCCATGGTAAGAGAGGGGTAAGATGGTCAATACATCATAATGATTCGAAATGACATTTTATTACACCTAATTACAGCGAAATGACATTTTCATACCTTAATTACTTTTCTCTCTTTTTGGTATCCTGACAATTTTTTTGTGACAACCTAGCTCTAAAATGCCTGAAATACCTAAACTATCATTGGTTTAAGAAATCATAAATTGAATTGGTTCAATTTTGTTTATCTCTGGTTCAATTTGGTTTATATTTACGATGAAGTTACAATTATGACCCAAATTCTAAAATTAAATTTGAACCATTTTAAATCTGGTTTGATAAATTAAATTGGACCGGTTCTATTCTAATTTCTTAAACTAAGGGTATTTTAGGCATTTTAACATAAGTTGTCACAAAAAAAGATACTAAAAAAGAGATAAAAGTAGTTAGAGTATGAAAGTATCATTCTACTATAATTAGGTGTAACAAAACGTCATTATCCCTCATTTTGATTTGTGACGAGTAATTAATGAACCACGTGAGTACATACAGTTCACACTGCTACTTTTGTTGCACTGTACCTCAAAAGGTTCCATCAGAAGAAGCAATAACACCGCAACCATTTTACATTTATGGACGGAAAAAAATAAGAGGCCCTTTTACTATAATCGTGAAAAGCAAAAACCAGTGTGACTAGTTAATTTAGCAAAATAATCTATTTACATTTATCGATAAATTAGTGTTTCACTAATTTGTTTTTAACAAATTATTTGTTATAAATTGTGAGCATGAGATATGATGTACTATTGAATTCATTAAAATGGGGGAAAATTGCATGTCATCACAGTGCAATATACATATACAAGATTATTGCGTCCCAAATTATATTTGAAAGTGTATAACTAAAATTTATTTAAAATGTCAAAAATACCCTTCACTCAAAGAATGTGAAAAGTAAAATAAAACTTTAGGATGTGAATGATGGAGACGGCGGGCTTAATTTGCCGGCGTCTTGAATTCACCGTCAGGGGCTAAGGGATTATGACAACTGTGAAATTATTTTGATTTTTAAATAAAGGGTAATTATTTAATCATTATGTAAAGTTATACTTTCACATGATGTGTGTTATGTGAATAAGAAAATGATGTTTTTCATTCATTTTAACGGTTTGAATTAATATTTAAAATAAATTGACGGTGGTATATTTTCAAGTTCATCATGGTGACACCATAATCATATAAAGTCCAACTTCCCTTAAAATTAAACTGTTGAGGTAATTAATTTATAAAAACAAGTGTTTCATTGTTACTAATCAGGCATTTAATTTCAATGTTGGGAGTTGAGCAGCAACAAATTCTGTAAACAAAGTGATGGACACATGAAACCACATTTAACCTTAAAGAAGAGCAGAGGAGGAAAAAGACTAAAAGAGTTGTTATTGCATATATAGCATAAGCAGAAACAGAGAGTAACGATAGGTGACAAACAACACAAGAGATCGATGAGCAGATACTGAGTGATGACACACACGCGCACACATATATATGGAATAACATAGAAATTAACAAACAATGGATTGGATTGGATTGGATGAATGTGAAGTATTGATCAGCAGGGCTTGGTGCAGAGACAGCGGCGGCGGAAGCCATGGCAGTAGCCGCCGGTGAAGTCCTCGCCCTCGGTCTTGCACACGTTGGCGCAGTTGCTGTCGCTCACACACACTCCCTTGAACTTGCGGCTCCGCGACACACACGTCCGACCCTCCACCACCCCCATCTCTGCCAACACAACACAACACCTTAGCTACGTACGTACGTACCTTAATCACATTATTATTATTATTACATATTATAAATTAATTAAAAGACGAACCAGTGGCCACGACAAGCATGAGCACAAGGAACGCCACTGAGAACAAGCTCCTACGACCACAACGCTCCATATTTTTTTTTATTTTGAGCTGCAACCAAATATGACCACCCTACCACCACTGCACACTGCTCTATATAACATGTCGCTACACGTGCCAGACTTCCCTCAATCTCTCTCGCACGTACGCACACCCATAAAAATAAAATAAAATGTATTGCCAACTCGATCAACTACTATTTTGTTTCATATATGGTTTAAAATTAAATTGTTCACTCACTATTTTTTGAAATGTTGAAAATACCATTGACAGAAAATAGAAAATAAAGAAAAATTGTGATAATGCATGCAGACCATCAGCATGGTAAGACTATTATGATCTTAATTTTTACACTTTTGCTACTTATTATTTTTTAAAAAATAATAAAACAGAAAACAAAGTTGAGCATGTTGTTACATATAGATGTTGACTGTATTTTTTAGGACACAGAAAGATATTAGTTGAAATGTCTGAATCTATAGGGAAGACATCTGTCGACTTGGTTTTAGGTAAGTTTCCGGTTTCGAATAGGATTTGTTTATACGCGTTTATACAACTGTAATGCTCCGATCAAATATTCTCAAACGTGTGGGAAAAGGAAGCTTACATGAAGAAAGAAAGTCCATGAAGGAA
>JAYMTP010004827.1:0-14299 GCA_036897365.1 Geranium brycei
ATTTTTTTTGGTCTGCCATAATAATGTCATGGAAATACATGTCATAATAATGGAAATACGGTTATGGAAATACATGACATAATAATGGAAACACGGTTCTCACAGATTCGTACAAGACTTCCTGATTCGCACTAGATCATGACACTATATATATATATATATATATAGTTAGCCAATTGGTAAAACAGTAGAACATAAAATAACATTATAAATTACTATCACATTGCAATATAAATGCCCAATATGATTAATAATAATTTACACCGAACAGTTTTCTTGTTAAAATTATGTTATTTTTGAAAATTACGTAAAAACCTATCAAACCTGTAAAATTCTTGCCATCTCTCCAGCGGGATCGCATTCGACCTCACGGCATAATATTAATGATAATATAATTAAATTATTTTTTTCAAAAAATAGTTATTCGAACCATCAGACTTACAAACATTAAGAGAATGATATCAACATGAAATATTTATTTTTTCGGTCTATATCCTTGGAGTGCGAAACTCGACAATTTTGACATAAATTAATTTTGAAATGACAGATTCCAAATCATATTGTATTGAAAAGCCATCTATTGAAATATGCATAAATCTATTATACCTATAAAGTCAATATTTAAGGTTTTCATATGAGATAATGCATATTGCTCATTTTCTCAATCCCTCACTTCTCACGCATTCGTTCGCTTATGAGAATTCTGTTGTGGTTCATTACAAAATACCAACTTCCCTTTCCGTGTGCGATGACGTTTTGGGCGTCTGTGTTTGTTTGGCAGCGCGCCGCTTCCAACTATTGTGGTTGACTCTCTGTTTTTGTAACTGATGGTGTTTTGAATTGCATATGTTCGAATTTGTGTCCTCTCGAGTCTCCCCCGGACCTCGTATTAAGTAATAGACAATATTTATTTAAAAATTAGGCAGTCATGGTAGACATTTGAAAAATCGTGTTTAACATGATATCTAATATCGTTTAATTTCAATTTATAATTTGATATAATAAATGTAAAATAAATTTATTTATCATTATTCATGAATAAATAGTGGCTTAAAAAAATTGGTTAACTTAAATGAGTTTTTTTTTTGAAAAGCAAGCATAAACCATTTTATTATGAAAGATTTGCAACAAATACATCAGAGGGAATATGAACAAACTCAAACTGCCACCAAGGGAGAGCTCAAAATAGCAAAGATAACCATAAAAATCATCGATCTATTACACTCCAAATAAACATTATTGTGACAGGAATACAAAAACTACATACCAAAATAAGAGTTCCTTGAGCATAAACTAAAAAAGATCCATATAGGCAGAGATGAAATCTCATACACTGATGGGAGACTCCATTTTTAACCCCAGGCCAAATTCGTAGCAGAAGAAATAACTACCCATGAAATTAAAACCTTTATCTTCTTCAAAAAGTTGAGAAACAGAAACGCATCTCCATCCACTTGGAGGCTCCACCAGCAAATTAATGAAGACACACTGAATCAAAACCTTGCCCCAAACCCCCAGGCACAAACAAATGATTTACTACACATTGAAAAACACTGCCTGAAGCCCCAACCAAACACTGTTAGTGCATAGTAATAATCTCGAGCCTGGGTTTCAGGCTCTGTTTTGTGGAGAATAAAGAGGTGACGTGGTGCGCAAGCTTCGTGAAGCTCAAGCAACAGAGTCTCTCCCCACTTCCTTTTATTTAGCTAGCCTTGTTAATCCTTCTCCTTCTTTTCAGTATTGTGCTTAAAATAGCTTTGTAATTTCCTATTTATAACAATAAACGAATACGGAAATATTATCCTGTTCCAATACTACTTTCTGTCGTACACATTTTGTGAGATTGAGAGTGTGTTCAGGGCTATCAAACACACCTCCAGCCCATCCTCAAACAAGAAAATTCTGAGCAAGCCTAAACCCAAAACGCCACCACACCTTCCGCCTAAGCCGCACGAAACAAGGAAACATCCTCCAATTTGCCACAGCCGGAGGGATACAAACCCTCGGTCGAAAACGTCGCTCGATGCGTGTAATCTATCTCTCTCTCTATTCCACGAAGGGACACAAATCACATATAGCGAGACAGAGTTGAAAACAAAACAAAGAAACCACAAAATTATTGAAGACGCATGCTCCGTCTAAGATCTACTGAATAAGGGGAATTCATCGAGCCAGAACGGCAGACGGCGGAGGTAGACGGAGAAGAACCATCGCCTCCATACTGCTCTGCCTCCGCTCTCTATAAGTGGAATGTTGATTAATATTAGGAAGAATTGTGAAAAAATAATTTAAAAAAGAAAACTTAAATGAGTTTTATTCCATATTATTCTAGGATACACGTTATTCTCTTATGAATTGTTTAACTTAAATGAGTTTTATTCAAAATCAATCTCTATTTTGATAGACAATTTAAATTGAACGAGGAAAACTAAAACTAGTTAGAATTTTGATCCTCTCTCTCTCTATATATATGCATTCGTCCATCAAACATGCATGGAAAATAACCCTAATGAAACTCATCTGAAAAGGTCTATGGGAGAGGAGAGAGAAACCGAAATTCTCTACCACAAGAAGTTCATCTTCTCTTTATGGATCAAGAAAGTATTCATAATACTTATTTATTATCTATATTGTGATTAATCATGATGCTCACGATCTTAAGTCAATGTTCATGTAAATTACACTTACATTTATAACTTCTTACCTTACTCTGACTATGGTTTAATAACTAAGATAACTCTACATATTTATTATTAAAAATTAACTAGCTTATTTCATTTTTAATAAAAATAAAAATTAAATAGAAATGAAGTTGTACATTACATAGGTATGTATTTTTTATATAGTAATATAATTATTATTAATTACTGGTTATAAATTATTTATTTAAAGAAGCGTGGAAAATATTTATTTACTTGAAGCAATTACAAGATATTAATTAAAATATTTTACTTTATAATGATATATAAATAATAATAAAAAGTATTTTTTTATTTGAGAATGTGTATGAATATTTTTGTAACAGGAATATCATTATCATTTCTACATTTTTTTAAATGAAGGTGATTTCATTCATTCAAACAAACAAGTTAGGTGGGACAATTCCCGTACCCATGGACCAAGTGTACATAGTAACTTACATACTGAAACCTGACGATAAGTATAATGCAAGCCACGACCTCCACCACGAAGGGCTGGAAAGACTCCGTGATTCGATACAGAACACCTGATGCAAGCTTACTCGGTCAGACTCGCATACCATTCATACTACCTCACACACAAGCGGAAACTCTGCAACAACATGACTACAAACAAACAAACACAGACATATTACATATAAATAATAGCCTACTTCGGGTACCAACTGAGCCTCGAACCTAATACCTGAGTCCAAGGAAGGGAGTAGGCCCCAAACCACTAGGTCACACTCAGTCGGTACCATTATATATGATATATTACATCGACTTTAATTGATTTATTTTCGAAATAGTACAAAATGATAATGATTTCAATAATATCTTAGGAGAAAATCAAAGGCGTGGACCTCTTAAATCAACCTAAAATAGTATGGAAATGGAAGTGGTTTTGTGATGGACCCAACTCAGGCCAACCCCAAAATCTCCCAATCACAAACCAGTCTTCTATTGCGGATTATAAATTTTATGCTTATTCAATTATTAGGTAACTTGAGGGTTTGTGTGACTTTGACTTAGGATTAAAATTGCTCTGTACAATGCTTCCAAGTGTAAAATGGGGTGTTGTTGTATCATGTGAAAGTGACTCTGGCTTGACTTGAAACAAAATAGCAAATGTTGGTGGAACTTAAATTATTCATGAAAAATAATTTTCTTTGACTCTATTTTGGTTCAAGTATATTTTATAATTAGATGTGAAGATAGCCTGTACGCAATCAGTTAAAGCATATTTAACCTAACAAAATGGGTTGTTGGAAAATCTATGTACAGTTCTTCACCAAACTTCACTCCCACTAGCAATTGTTTTTTCAGTCAAATAAAGTGTCGGCCCAAAACTTAGACTAATACTTCTAATTTCTAAATCAAGTTTGTAAAATTTAAATTATTTATCTATTGCTATTTGTCACTCAAAAAATAAATACTTCGGAGAAGCAAAAAAAATTTCGTGAACGTGGAAAAATTATTTTTATTTTTATTTTTTTGTTAAAAAAGAAAGGTAATTATATTCAAGACTACGGGCTTCAATGGAGAAGTCCGAAAGCTGTTTGGGCGGAGAATGTCAATTGGTCTGTAATTAGAATGAGGCCCATAGTCATCGATCGGCCCAATATGAGGCCCATGTTGGTCATTTCCACAGACTACAACAACTATTGCTCAGGTAGTGTCTTCTGCTTCCACAATGCTTCTTTTGAATCTTTTCTTCGTCATTTTCTTCGTTGATCATTTTTTTCAATCTATGTCTCTGCTTAAAAGTTTGAGTTTTGAAGTTGGTTGAATTTTAATTATAATATCACATTTTGATAATTGACTCTCTACATCCCACGCGTAAAAAGCAAATATCAATTTTATAAAATATGAATCATCTCAATCTGATATGCACGTGAGGATGAGTATTGATGATCGTTAATATATAAAAGACGTGAATCGATAAAAAATACTACCTAAAATATATGTGGGACAATAAGTCTAAATGTACACTTATTGATGTAGGACACTCTCAATTAGGAATCTTAATTATATTAGATTTTGGATAGTTTTAGGTTTTCCTATTAAGTTAGGTTTCCTAACTCTTTGGTGCAGCAGAAGGGTGTTTCGAAACGAAATAAAGAATAAAACCCTAACTTTAGGGAGAAAACGGAATTTAATCCAAATAACTCAAATTGATAATAATGATCTCTACAAAAGGTGAGACTTATATATGATTAATTCTCCAAAACTAACTTAAATTAGCTATTAAACTTAACCGAATAGAACTAACCAATCCAAACTAATTAGAGTTAGGAAACCTAATTGGAATTGTCCTAAATCACTTATGAAAATGAAATTTGAGGTAAATTGAGCTTCTACCCGTGCATAAGAACTCAAATTAATAGGCACGTACATGTCTCAACATACTCGTCAACGTGCAATAGATTCACATGTACAACATCGCTTGCTCTCGGGCAATGTGTTGGAAATGAAATGAATATACAATTCTTGTGTCACAGAAATGCTATGTGCCATGATTTTACAGGACTAAATTGAATCAAGCAAACCAATATTTTTCTACCATACCTTCCTTTGATGCTCGAAAAATGAAAACGTCGAACGATGCTTGAGTCGAGACACAGGATTAAGCTGAAAGAGTCACAGGGCAACTCTCCTTTGGCAGATCATTACCACTGGTATTCACAACATGTCTTATGCTTACCTGCCAAAAGAGAGGAACCCTACAACTCATTCTCTTACAATTACTCTTGACTTTATCTTTCTTTTAGTTCAGTTTTTGGTTTTGTAGCAACAACATGAACCAATCTCTGCAGGGTTGCTAATGAATTTGAGATTATTTGAAGGCAGCTACTGAGTGAAGGCATAAATAGAAAAATAGCATATGCTATGGATATCCTAAGCCTGTGGTCCATCCCATTATTATTCATTCAAGAGCCTTCTTTTTCGTATCAGCAAAGATGGGCAATGCAATGCCAGATAGCTTGTTTTTAATGACAGCTTTCAGAGAAATGAGATTCTACTTGTTTTGGCCATGAAAGCAGTATAGAGAGAATATATACAAGATTTACTCTTTTTTGTAGAGTCAGAACCAACCTGATCTTGAGCTAGAGGTATATGCTATGACTTATTCTTCTCACATCCATTTATGTAATTTCTTGTTTCTGGATAATTGCAAATATGGGATGTGTAGTATCCGATTTCGTTAAATTTTACGTTGACCTATTCAAATTTTTACATATTTTGTCAAAATTCGTTAAATAGATGAAAAATTGGTCGCATGCAAGTAATGTGACCAAAAATGTCATAACTAATTAATTTATGTGTAAAATGTGTTTAGTTAAGTTTACCTATTTGCAATTATCCTTAAAATTCGTTCCTTTTATTGTAACGTTAGTATGACTAACTGTTTTCCTTCTGTATAATTCAAAAACAAACTTCATTCACGTGGTCGGTGTCTCGGTTCACAAGTCTGATTCCTCGTAGGCGCAATCGACGCCTTGTTTATCCCAATTCGTGCGCAAATAGAGATGGATGTCAATCTAAAAGCGGCTAGTAATTTTGGGTTGACCATGAGCCTTTGTTTCACCCAAGCCTGAGCTCTCTTCTCAAGTAATATAGATCATAATACCAACAAATTGGGTTATCATGTGATTGATATAAATGACAATAATTCATACATGGATCTCAACACTCCCTTATATATCATTTTTTATTTTCTCATTTCGGCCAGAAAAACTCGCTTGTCCTTATATTCGCTCTATCTCAGATATATCTCTCCGTACATACTTGTAAGGGAAAAAAGTTCAAACATAAGACATACTCCGAAATCTCCCCTCACAATCAGCCAATCCATTCATTGAACTCAATGGAGACATGCTCTTGCCTAAAACACACCGGCTTCACCGCTCAGGAAGGAGTAACAGCTGAGGATATGATCCGCCTCCTCCAGCTTCAAGGGGAAGATAATGCTCAGGATCTCGCAACGGATGTCAAAACTTGCTAAAATTCTCTCCTTCTATTTTTTTTCCTTTCGTTATGTGTAACTACTATATCATGTTTTTGGGTTTTTTTTTGTTCCTTTTTCAAGATATCACTCCCCTTATCTTTTTAATAATATTGCAAATTGGTTGCAGAAAAGAAACATACACATAATATTTGATCATTTGGGCAAGGATATGGAAACTAATTGAAAATTAAGACAAGACAACATCGTTTTTGACCAGTCACATCCTTTCTATCGATCTCATATTCACAACATGTAGCACAATTCCAAGCAGAGACAAAAATCATATCGTACAGTACACAACATTACCACACTCCCGAAGTGCCTGCTAGTGATTAAAAGTATTGAGCAAGGCCACTCTAGTTCTAACCAAGCGCCTATACACACACTCCAACTCCTCCTCCAACTCTCTGACGCCCATCTCCGCCTCCTCCATCAACTTGATCACCACAGTCCCTCCGCCGCCGCCGCACATCGCGGCCAGCTCCCAATCCAGCCTCTCCAGCGCGCTCCGACCATCTCCACTAACATTTTCTCCCCCTCTCCTCCCCTTCACCACCCTCGAAACCACCGTCCACGCCCCCCGCGATCTCGGAACCCGAGCCACCGAGCTCAGCAACGCCTCCATCACACTCCTCCCGACCCTCTCCGCCTCCCGCACCAGCCTCGCCTCCTCCACCGCGCAACAACCCTTCGCCGCCTCCCTCCTCCTCAGGTTCGCCAAACATCTCGCGACCGCCTTGTCGTTGATCAATTTCTTCCTACACCTCATGTAATCCCCGACCTCGCGTGCCAGGTCACCTTTTTTCCTCCGAAACGACGAGGCCAGGTCTTGCAGGCACTGCCTCACCTGCGACACCACCTCACGCGCCGTCCCGCACGTGTCCAAAAGAACCAGAGACCCCTCCAAAACGGCCTCTCCAGCCAGCTCGCTCCCCGACAGCGCGTGCTGGACGGACGACAGCTGGAGCACCTGTTCGACGCGGTCGTACAAGTCCTTTAGCCCTCCCAAGGAAGACAAAACCGAAAACAACCTGGTCGATTCGTGGGAGGCGAACCGGGTCAGCTCCTCCTCCAGGCCGTGGACCGCCGGGTGCGGGGAGGAGGTCAAGCTGATCGAGCGAGTGTGAACGCAATTGCTAGCCATTGGTGTGGTGTTGTGAATTAATTAAGGTGTTGTGAGGGTTTATATAATTGAGAGGGGACGAAATGTGTTAGTAGTGATGTGCATGAATATTGTAGCGGTGGTCCGTGGAACAGCGAGGCGAGACCCGACAGCAGCATCGATTTATTGGTGAAGTGATCTGATTAATAGTAATGTCATTAATGGGAGAGTTTGTATTATTGGGATAAATTACAAGCGCACGAGCGTCTTGGGTCCTAGTTCTAGATTAGGCTCACACTTGATTAATAATTCGTGTCAATAATGCGTCGCGTACAAACAAAACTTCTTTTTCATTTTTTGTTCGGCTTCATTGCATCCACAAGTGGGATCTTAATTGCAGTGGCGGAGCCAGCCCTTGCGTAGGGTTTTAAACTAAATTCTCATGCTTTTATGATGTTATTAATAGAATTATATGGCTGTTTTTAGACTAATTATATTCATTTCCAAGGAAAGCTACCTCTAGGGATGCTTAGAACAAGGGATGGGCGCAATTCTGAACCGAGATCAAACTAAATTCCTCGATTCTCAATATATAGGAACCAAACCCGAAATTTACCATGTGAAAAACAGAACTTACAGTTCGATTCCTGTCATATTCAATTAAAACATATTACTTTTCGATATTGAGTTCATACTCAATTTATAGATTGAATTTGAGCATGATTTATAACCAAAAACATTAAATTTACAATTATATAAAATACTAAATAAAACTAAATATATAAATTTAATTTTTACAATATAATTGAAATATAAACTTTACAAACAAAATAACAATAAAATATAAATGATATACATGGGTGAACGATAGGCAAACATGTGGAGACACAAACTAATTCAGTTCTTATTGAGTTTCTGGTAGTTCTGAGTAGATTCAGAACCGAAATTGAATAATTTTTTTAAGTTCACTCAAAACCATACCATTACCCATATCTCCAGCATTTTGGTTCTGTATTTGGTTTGGTTCTCCATTCCTAGTTAAGGTGCTCACCCCTAGATAGAACACTCATAATTCGAACGGACATGGCGGAGTCGCAGAATTTTTAGCAATTGGGCCAGGGAAGAAATGAAATTGAATGGTTCTTCTAAATTCACTAAAAACCAGAAAATTACCTACATCTCCGATTTTTTTGTTCTGAATCCGATTTAGTTCCCCGTTCCTAGTCTAACCCTAGCTAGAACACTCATAATTCGACCGGACCTGACGGAGTAGGGGAATTTTCAGGAAATGAGATTTTTGTTCGAGGTTGGGTTGGGGTCCGCACACATATATTAGAAATATTAATTTAAAATAATACTTTTTATAATATATTAATCGAGTTTAGTATAATGTACATTCCTGTTCTGAATCGGACAAGTTTGGAAATTTAAAAAAAAATGAATAGAAAACCTTACTTATCATTCTGTGTGGTGTCCTCTAAAACTACTATTCGAAACTGTAAAAATGGTTGTCCGACTGTGAAGGACTCATTGAGTTGATTTGGGCCTGGAAGGCACCGGCCTGTTATCCATCCACCGAAAGGAGCGGGAAGTTCTCGTTGCTCTGTGAAACCAGCCTGACGCTGTGCCCTCCGCTCTAAGGCCCATAAGATCTCAGCTTTAGCAGAGGCCCCAAGGTCCAGCTCCTTACTTGGATCGGGCATGCCAGATAAGAACCCACCAAGCTCAGCCCAAAGAATGCAACCATTGTCCAACCACTTTAAAGCCCCACTTGGTTACAAGCTCCCGTTAATGAGCTCGGCGATGTTATCATGTGCGCACAAAGATTATATCCAATGATGTGTGTTCTTACGCTAGCGTTATGGGACTATAAAATGAGCAATGGGGTTTTCTTTATTGCTTCTGTTGTCCTCATACACAGCTTGAGGTAGAAAGCTTCGTGATTATAGGTCACCTTTAATATCACAAATACCAAACAAGCTACTGAATGCACTTCTATGATCCATCAACTTATTAGACTGATAATTCTTGATAGAGCTATGATCATACCTTAGCCTGAAACAGAAATGGTAGGTGGTCCTTGATGACGTATGTTATAAGCTGAAAGAGTTATAGGGCAACTCTCCTTTGGCGGATCGTTGCAAGAATCGATCACAATCTTGTGTGAACGAAACCATCATCGATCTGCCAGAGGAGAGATACCCCACAACCATTTTCGCTTATTGGTTGTAATGAAGTTATGTACAATGGACTTGGAGGATTAAGGTTTTATATGCAGCTGTTCGGACAAAGACGAGTAGCATATTCCTCTGGATATCCGGTGAATGCAAAGAAGGTTCCTTTAAAAGAAAAATGCGAGAGATTCTAATTACATTCAGACTTCTTCACCTTTCTTCCCAGTGCTTCTTTAGTCCAAAGGTGAAAGCAGTTATGCAGATGCCCTGTGTTAGCAAATCAGCAATTCTTCAAGGTATAAACCCTCTCATATTCTTTTTTGTTTACCTTTTCGATGGCTTGTGAGTGCCACAAGCTCTAAACATGTAAGGAAACTCAATACTTATATCTTGCTCATCTGTATATAGCTGCCACCAAGGTTCGATGCTCAGAAAGAGAAATCATATAGGATTGTTCATATCAAAGTAATGATGTTTTTGGTCATAAGTGTAAGATCTGTAGTTATTTGTTAGCATCTTCAAATACGACCAAAATTGTGCTTTAATTACACAGTGACAACCAAAACCTGTGTTGATGTTGTTGTTGTAGTTCCACCTTGTTAAATCTGTTATATATAAAACTAAGGGAATCACGCCCTAACGATGCCAACAAATCTTCAAGATCAATGTTAGAGTATAAAACTATAATTAGTCTTTCAACTATCAGGTTAAGCTTTTACTTGAGTTGATCCTCTAAATGGTATAAGAGGCAGTCCCTCGCGGTTATTCTCATAAAAAGTCACAATGCTCTTTATCGGGGTTCAGATTTCCCAAATAGCAAACTAAAAGATTGTTTTGAAGATACAATTATTTCAAGAGAATGAGACTTTCCAAATCAAGAATAGTTTTCATTGAAACTCCTCACTTTGATTCTTCACCAGCAAGTCTATCTCTCAATATCTTCACACCCATGTACCTGCAAAACAAGAATCCAAATCAACACCACACTCAAACAACATTATTAACATTAACATTGACATGAACATGACAGAGCAAATGGTTTGTCACCTTCCAAGCATCATGACAGTGGCTTGAGGGTTAGTCCCAGGAGAGTACCGAAACGTTGACCCATCAACAACCCTCAGAGAGTCAACCCCAATGACCTTGTAATCGCTATCCACAACATCTCCAACCACACAGCCTCCGTGGTAGTGCCAAATGGTCATGACCGTGTCCTTACAGAACTGCTCCAGAAGCACCTTGTTCACCGGGAAGTTCAGGGTCACGTTGAGGAGCGCCGGCGGCACGGAGAGGTGGTCGTATCTGAACTTGGACAAGGACTTGGACCCGATTATCTTCTCTATGGTTTCCATTCCCTCAACACATCTCTGTAAATCTTGAGGATCTTCGAAGTAGTTGAATGTTACTGAGGGATTGTCGTTTGGGTTCTTGGTCATCAGCTCCAAGTGTCCTCTCGACATTGGTCCGTCCACTTTCTCTAAGATGAACCCACCTCTGAAGGCTTCTACGGCAAGACTGTCCATGAGCTTGATTGCTTTGGCCATGGCCTCTGGGGTTCTCAGTTTCGGTGGTACTGTCGCAAATTGCCCAATCTGCACCCACACCAACGGATCAATCAAATCAAAAGTAAGAGAGGTGCAAAAATAACCGAACCGACCAGACCAAACTGACTTAAAACCGAACTCAAATCATAATCTATCAATTCAGTTTCGATTTAAAAAATGAGAACCGAGAAAAAATCAAACTGAACCAAAATCTGATTGATTTGGACACGTGACTCATCTTGATTCATCTTTCCATATTAATTGAGCCTAAAAATATTGAGCAACAAAAAAACAAGTTAATTAATACGGCAAAATCAACAAAAAAATGTGAGAATTTCATGAAAATCAGTTGAAAGTAAATTCAACCGAAAATTAATAAGTCAAAATATCATAAAATGTGGGGAGAGCTTTATGAAATTCGCATCATAATAAACCAAACCAAACCAAAAATTATCATGTTCAAAATTGAACCGACTCAAAACCTACCGAGAACAACTCTATTCAAACGTGTTCCTATCTAATTTTAGGGTGTAACCATGAGTAAGAGTGAATTATGTACTGGTTGGTTTTGTTTTGAATTTAGAGAACAATTAAATTATAATTTGATTATGATTTTTACAAACCAAGAAACACTATTAACTAATTAGAAAATGAACCGTTGTTATTTCATTTGCAAATATTGCCTTTTTAATTGAGATGTAATATTTAAATTATAACGATCAAGGTTTCTTATAACAAAAATTTTAAGCCTCGACTTATAATTCACTTAATTCAACCTATCAATCAATCTTAAAATGAAATTATGGGATAGAATTGAGAAACCGAATCATACCGAGTGACACAATTCTAATTATAGTTCATAATATTAAAAAAAGGTGACCCTCCGGTTCCGAAATAAATATAGGAGGTACCTTGGGAGAGAACATGCCGAAGTCTCTCTTGGGGCTGCCGCCGGCGAAGTTATCGCTGCTGGCGGCTTCGATGAAGGAGCCAAAATGAGTAATCCCGACGACCTGAATGAGAGAAACCTCCACCGGAACGGGAGAGGGCACGAAGATGGCGTTCATGGGGTTGTCGGACATGTTTTGCCCAACCATGGGCTGATCCAACACCACCGTTATGTTGTGGGCCTTCAGTTGGGCCTCCGGGCCCACTCCACTCAACATCAACAACTGTGGGCTTCCCAGCGCTCCTGCTGTCAGGATCACCTCTCCCTTGCCCTGTCGGCTCAGATACGCCGTGCGCAGGACATCACTCGCGTCTCTGTATATCACTCCACTCGCCACCGACCTCCCATTTCCTGCATTCATCCACAATTATACATAATTAAATAATAGAAAATTCAACTAAACACTTTTTCCCATAATTATATTCAACTAAATTTTGTGTTAATCGGAGATATTAAAATAATAATATTTTTTTGTCTTTTTAGTTTCAAAATAAAATATTATACCTAAAGTTGAACAGTGAGAATTTCGGATATCTTAATAGAGTGACTGACCCAAAATTTAGTAGGAATGACTAACAATTAAGAATAACTATACCTATTTTTCTCTAAAATAATTACTGGACCGTCGATAACTTAAATTAATTTTGACTTACTCTTGGTGAATAAAATTTGATGGGCGACGGCGTGTAAGAGTACAGTGAGGTGATTGGGATTAGCAGATTCCAATAGGTCGGCGGCGGTGTGACGATGCCCATTTCCGTCAAAAATGGTCCCACCGACCTTGGTCCCATAAACGTGATCGTACGTGAACCCGTTGTATGGCAACACGCCGACCTCCACCAAACCGTCCCTGACCGCCGACTGCCACTCTCCCACCGGGGGCCGAAACGCCACCTCCTTCTCGACCCACCCGTAGGACTCGCTGACTAGCCTCGGGTCCCAGCCGGAGCGCGTGACGTAGCCGGGCGGCGCGCGAGTGTAGAAGCCGGCGTTGATGCAGGTCCCGCCGCCGAGCACGCGCGCGCGCGAGTTGAAGACGCCGTCCTCGGAGACGAAGCGCTGCGACGGGGACAACGGCGAGTCGTCGGCGAGGGGGGCGCCGAATCTGGACAGGTCGGTGATGTTGGGGTTGCCGTAGGGGGACCCGCCGCGCTCGAGGAGGAGGACGGTGTAGTTCGACCGGGACAAGGTGGCGGCAAGGGGCAGCCGGCGGTGCCGCCCCCGACGACGATGTAGTCGTAGTAGGAGGTGGTGGGGGCGGAGGAGGCATTGTGCATGAACGTGTACTTATTCGGAGGCGCTGTGGGTCAGAGAGAGAGAGTGTGTTAAATTTGAAGATTCAATTTCGAATGTGATGAAAATTAAGAACCAATTATGCTAGTCAGGTAACATCAAGTATACCCGATTGGTCATGTATGTACGTATTCACGATTAACCCGATTGGATTTAGTCAGCTAAACTTTTAATTAAGTAGAGTTTGAAACAACATTATATATTAACTGTTTTAGTCTTTCATTTTATTTTATTAAATTAAATTAAAAGGTTGAAATTGATTCTTAGATTATACCATGCACTCTCCTAAAAACCATGTTTCAAATACAAACTTATAAATTATCGATTAAACTCTTATTTTACCTCTATTTTATTATACAAATAATTCAACTAAATATACAAAGCACATATTACTCAATAGATTGGATGATTTCAACTGAAATAATTAATTTTAACTCATTGAAACATGTTTCATATTCGTAGCATTAGTTATAACGAGCTGTGGATCAGAGGGAGAGTTAGATTTCAGAATTCAGTTTCCATGTATATATGTATATATTCGGAGGGG
>JAYMTP010004828.1:0-14298 GCA_036897365.1 Geranium brycei
CCCCACCATCATAATAATCAATATACAGTCAAAGTATTACAAACTCGACATAAACTCAATATTATAATTCTAATAAGGTGGAGACAAAATAAAAACCACTAACATGTTCATCCGTGGATTCCACGTTGTATCTATTGTTTTACTAGTAAACCATACATTTACCTACAATGATAATAGTTCAACAAATCCAATTTTATTTTATTAAGTTAAAGGTTAATTATATTGCGAATTACCATTTAAAAATCAAAACACAGATTAATAATTCGTGTTGTGCATCGTACAATTTTGAGAGTAAGATGAATAGGAGATGTGTCGCCACTTGTACTAATCTTGATAGGTTTTGAGTTATTTGGACACTCATAATAATTATTTACATGGATAACCCTAAACCATAATATCTAATGATCACTTTGCAAATCGGATCTCCCAGCTGAAAATTTCTTCACTCTAATCATCACATCCTCGTCTCATGTTTAATAATATTGTATTAGTATTAAAAGATATATTATAATTTTTTTGAATCAACATATAATTTATAATTTGAGTTGAAATAAAATACCATTCAAAATAAAAATGCACTTATAACCCAAGATAATTTTACTTCATTCCACAGAAAATAGCAAATCAACAACAACCAAACACACCCACATCACTTCATAACCCAAGTTCAAAACACACTAACCGTTACTTAATTAACTACTAATTTATTACACATGACGATTAGTTCATCTACTTCTTACCTCGGAGGTCACGAAAATACGCAGATGGGTCCTTCTCGAAGTCACTCCTCGGCATGCGGTAGTCCCTTCCCGGAGCCTTCATCGTCTTCTTTATGTCGTCACTTTCCGACCCACCAGATAAGAGTTCTGCGACTCCGGCAACCACTATGACCACACCAGCAACTGCCCCAGCGACCATGGCCCATATCGATGGCTTTGGCTCCATCTTGCTCTTGTTCTTGCCCGAATTCTAGGAGGGATTCATGTTTCTTGTTTTTGGTTTTCTTGGTGGAGTGTTTGTGGAGAACTTTGTGGGAGTGAAGGTTGGTTTTTATAGAGTGGAGTGGAGGTTTAGCATTTGTTATTGGTTTTTATTTTTTGGGTTGTTTCATGGAGCTCTTGTGGTTTTCCAATGGGGTTTGTTGTGTTCCCAAGGTTTTGTTACGTCAGGTTTCTTGTTCTGGGGACTGTTTTGATTCCAAGAATTGGATGGGAACTCAATATCCCAATCCGAACAAGGCGAAGATCACAACACCCACCACTAGAACCAATATGTTGCCATTAATATAAAGAACTCAATATTCTAATCCAAACAAGGCGGAGACAATAAAAACCACAACCAAAATCAATCTGTTGCCAACTTGCCATCAATATAAAGGGCACTTTGTTTAAATTCACTTTCTTTTACTATTTCTTGAATGTTAAGATTTCATCAATGCAATTGCCGAAACTTAAACTTTGATCTCGTGACCATATATAGATTCGAGAAAGTGCTACATACCCTTAAAATTTTAATTAATTCATTGTTCTCGGCCTTAAATAGAAGTGAACCTTCATATATTAGGCACTTACAATAAAATGCAATGATAAGACCACCAATTACAACTTCTTTACAAGTATAACTTTGCCATCTTAGCCGGAGTTAAAGAACACACATGTTATGTTACCAACACATGAATGAACCAAAACATTGGCCCATAAAAACCCATGAATGTACAAGCTAAAACTAGACAGAGCCTCTTGTTAGCAGCAAAAACTCAATCAACAGTTACATGAAAGTCATCAGAAAAACTTCTCCTTCATGCGTGCTATAAGTTTAAATTTCTCCTCCGCTTCAACTTGGTGCCTAACGTCCATTCTCGACGCCCGGTCCGGGTGGAATTTCAGCAGCGCTCGTTTGTAGGCCGCGTGTACCTGTTCACAACGTGTTAGATGAAAAAACACGAGTTCTATTGTAGTAGTCTATATTGGGAGCAAGACATATTAAATAAAAAACATGAGTTGCAGTTTAGTCTATGTTGGGAGCGTGCACTTGTTCACAGCATGTTATATAACAAAACACGAGTTCTAGTGTAGTTTATATCGTAAGAATGCACTTGTTCCCGACGTGTTGGATAGAAAAATAACACCAGTTCTGGTGTAAGCCTATAGAGCAGGCATGCGCTTCTTCACGTCGTGAAGTTCACGACATGTTGGAAAAAAAAGACGAATTATAGTGTAATCTATAGTGTGGGCATGCACTTGTCCACAACGTATTTTAAAAAAAATTACTCAAGAAATCGTGTAATTAAAATATACACAAAGAGTGTCCATCAGTTCTATACTACATAGCATGCATAAACGTTACTATAGACTATTTACAAACAATCTCAGTTCCCTCTTCAGGGACTCCCGCTCTCTTTTATATATGCCTTTTTGCTGATAAAAGAATCTCATAGTGAATGCAACTCTTCGGTTATTACAGCGACGTTCTTGTTCTCCAATTATGAAGTCGTGTTTGAGATTACACGAATTCACACTACAGTGATGTCATGTCATGAAAATTGGACGCACAAACTAACGTGTAGAGAACTGACCTCGCTAGATGTAGGCAGGATGCCACCTCCCACGGGGATTCCTAAGCCCCGAAGTAACGATGCCATGGTTTTGCACGTACCTTCTAATCTACTAAGCTCCTTCCTAATTTCCACTCGAAATTGTTCCTTTAGGTTCATATGTTCCTCATCCTGAGATTTGACATTGATTAACACAGCTGAAATAACATAATCGATCCACATTTGTTTTGAAAATGTTACAAAGTCTGAATCTCGTAAAATTACCTTCTTTTGTGTTTCCCTCACTTCTTCCACGCGCTGCTTTTGCCTTTTCTCCATGTCTAGCAATCGCAAGGTTTCAGCCTTTTTTCTTTTCTTTAACCTCCGAGCCTCTTCTGCCTGGAAAAACAAATTCTGTCAGTTTACAACTCCTTCACTTGAGGAAAATATTTGTCGTCATTTCATGGAAGCAATATTACTTAATTCCTTGATAGTCATGTTATTAATCGATAATCTCTGTAGGTAAATCGGTATAATTTACAAGGCACAGAACAAATTAATTCAGTTACTGGTGAACTTGCATCTTTGAGCTGAAAAACAATGTTCTAACAAACGCTAGGCGCCAGTCAGGCGGGAGAGGACCTTCTGGAGATTAGTCTGGTACTAATCAGAAATTAATAGGATAGATTGGGGGTTAACAAAAGATTCATTCAGGACTAACCGGGAATTAATAGGACACGCCAGGGATTTTTAGAACACTCAAAAAGTCAAGATCAGAAGGCAAACCATATTTTGGCATGTGCAAGTGCATACATAAACATTTCTCGAGTTTGATTAAATCTAATGTAACGTTCAAACCATTTCACGCGCATACCATATTGTCCAGCAAAGAACTCGAAAGTTTGAATACATTGACATAATGCCACGAAAAAATGAAAGACACTCATACAACAAATATGCATTGGGCGATGATACATAGTAGTTGACATGCAGACACATGAAAAAGAGAGAAGGAAGAAGATATTCAACCAACCTGAATTAGTAACTCCTGCTGCCTGGAGGCCCACTCTTCTTCTACTGCTCGCTTGTATTCATCCGTCTCCTTAAGCTTTTCCCGTTCATTTATTATATGGACAGAAGGCACTGCATCACCATATTGAGCACGTGACAACGGTTTCTCTTTCTCTAAGAAACCGTCTTTTTCATTGACTTCTGGCATGCTGCTCATTGACGATTCTGTTTTCTCAGCTGGCCCGGATTGAGTTTCACGAGCACCATTATGATCAGATTGCACGAATGGACTTCCCATTCTCGAATTGGAAGCAGCAACCCGCATATTACTTCCATTAGTTTCAAAGATAGGCTGTCCTTTCTCAGTCGGTTCACATCTATGACTTTCATGGTCTATATTCTCGTCAGATTCTTTAGAAAGACTTCCCGACCTGGAAGTGGATGCAATATGAGCCGGATTACTCTCACTATTTCCAAAAACGGCAGATTCTTTTCCAAACGTTCCATGGCTCAAACCCGACAAATCAGGGGGTCGTTGATGTTGAGGTTGTCCTTTCTCGGTTGACTCGCATCTATAACTTCCACGGTCAGTATTCTCATCAGATTCTTTAGGACTTCCCGACCTGGAAGAGGAAGCAATATTAGCTGGATCGCTCTCATTAGTCTCAAAAACAGTAGATTGTTTCCCTTTCTCAAACTTCCTGTGATTCAAACCCGACAGATCCGGCGCTCTTTGATGTTGGTTGGCGCCATTTTCTCCTCCAACAATTTCTTCACCGTCGTCGTGGTGACCAGAAGCATTAGGCTGATCTACCCGAACAGATCGAGCTTTATGAGCACCATTTCTCCGATTATGTGAAGCCTTTTCCCACAACTCACGGAACTTGTCAAAAGAGCTATCAATTAGCTCACAATCCGAGCAATCACTATCAGATGACCCACTCTCGGATTCCACATCAAACCCATAACAGTTTCTGCCGGGAACTTGGCGTCCAGAACTATGCCCCGAGACAGACGCATAATTTGACTGTTTACTTGAGTCGCGACCATCGACGCCAATCCCAGAAGGGCCAACACCGTCTTCATCGTCAATACTAATCACACCCTCGAACGGGACTCTCTGGTCTCCTCTCGGCGCATTAGAATTAGAAGAACCACGTAACTTCTTTGGCCAAGTCTCAGGTTCATCAACGATGATCACATCAGGAAACGTATAGCACTCCACATCAATAACAACGACATCATCGGGTTTCCTTTTCACGTTGCATCCTCTAAGGGTTCCCTTCCCGGAAGACGTTCTGAGTTGTGAACGATCTCTCGGTGGCGCAGCTCCCCTCATTTAGTTATGCATATCACGATCTATCAATATAGATAACCATAAGACTGGAAACATATAAACCTGTATATTTGTACTCATTAGTTATGAATCAAAATGCAAATCAAATCTAAATAATAAACCGAAATTACAACAACTTTACACTAAACCATGAAACCAAATGCAATACTATAAGAACTAAAACACTCTCCCACAAAATTAACATTTTTTACATTATTCACTTACAACAAGAGTTCAGAGCCCGCCTAAACCAATATTACCTATAAAACCTAAATTTGAACAAATTTACATTAAACTAGGAGTACAAATGAAAAAATATAAAAGCTAAAACATTCTCACACAAAATTAGCATTTTTACATTAGGCATTTTCTGAATAAAGTGTTCAAATTTCAAACTTCACACAACAAAAATCGAATTTAGTGACTAATGAGTAACGAGACCACCCAATAAAAACCCTTGGAGACTTGACTTTAAAACCCTAAAAATCATTGACAAAAACAAAAACCATCATTTAGTTATGCATATCACGACCTATCATCTATCAACATACACCCCCAAAAAGACCATTAGAAACATACAAAGCCGAATATCTACTAGACACACACTAGTTACAAATAAGAATGCAAATTAAATCCATAACGACTGAGTTTCGGCCCAGATGAAATAATCACTCCATATATCTAAATCTTATACAGATATAACCTATAAAACCTAAAATTAGCGCAGCTTTTCACTAAACTAGGAACCTAAACACAATATCATAAGATATAAAACATTCCCACACAAAACTAGCATTTTTTGTACATTCTTCACTTCCAACAAGAGATTCATAGCAATCAGCATGCCTAGACAGTGCAAAATTCAAACTTCAAACATCAAAAATTGAAGTTAGAAACTAACGAGACCACCCAATTCAAAAATCTCACCTCTTGACTTCAAAACCCTAAAAATCACTGACATAAGAGAACCCCCAAATCCAAAGAACCAGAAACCCCAATCAAAACCCAAAATCCAACTCCTCAATCAAACCATTTCAACACCAAATCTACAAAAACCCAGTACCGAAATCGATCCCAAAGCTGATCAGAAGCACAAAAAAACCACCAAAATTGATAAAACAAAACTGGGTATTGAGGCAAAGATCCCAAAAAACCCAAATTAGGGTTCGAAAAACAGAAATCAAGTTGGTACCTTTCGAAGAGGAGCGCAATGCTCTGGCCTGCACCTGTTCTTCTTCTCCACTCGAACGAGAAAAGCTATGGAGTTTTCGTTTTTTGCAGTGTTTTTGTAGCGGAAAAACAGAGTTTCTTCCCAAACAAAATAGAAGAAGAAAGTGATTTTATACGGAAGAGAAAAAAGGAAAAGACTGAGCAATTCAATTTGGGAAACTTTTGTAAGTTTGGATTGGAAAATACATTTATACCCTCTAGAGTTCGTGAAATTACGCAAATGTTAAATTTTATAGAGACGTGCACATAGTGATTGGGTCACGAGGGTATTTTGGGTATTTTATAGTTGACTGGTTGGTGAATTCGTAAATGGGTCTTTATTTATTGGGTCAATTCAATTGGAACCAACACTCTCTTCCATTCTATGAGAGCATAATCGGCTACAAACCCATGATTGTATACAAACATTGGAACACTTCTCGTCATTTAGATCTCGAATTCGATGACTGAGTTTTGCAAAAACTTGTGATGACAAGTCAACATAATTTTGGTGATTTAAACAGTACAATCAAAACATTTTCCTTATATCGAAGGTTAAAATAGTAAATGTTTATGAACGATTGAGTTACCAGTGTTAATTACTCCCATGTTTTCAGCTAATTACAACAATCTTAATTCATGATAATTACTTTAATTTATTAATTTATAAGCTAAAATCTAGCGGATAATCACAATCTTCATTATTTTAGTTTACAATTTTCATAATTACAATTATTTTTTCATTATTTATAATTTTCATATTTAAGATTGTTATTTTCTTTCAAATTATGTTCTTATTCTTATTTACAACTTAAAGTTTATCACAAATCTGAAAGTGGATGAAGAAATCAAATATCATGTAATCGTCGATATTTAATTTGTTTCATGGACAATTTTTATTGTTTCGTCAACATATTTTCTTTTTTTACTGATGTTTTTCATTATTTCATGGACATTTTTTTGTTTCATCGTTATTTTTATTGTTTAATTTACTTTTCGTTGTTTATTCAATTTAGTAGCTACAAATCGTTCTAACATTTGTACTAGAACAATAGTTCGTATCTTAGTCCTTCCCATCCAACACACTCTCTTCCATTTTATATATCTGTTTTATTTTTGACATGGGTCTATCCAACAAACATGTGGGTCCGATAGATCGACTTCAATATGGGCCTAACTGAGTAGTAATGACCCAATAGTCTATTTGTGGACTTGGGCTTTAAACACAATTTCATTTCATATTGAGTAGATGATAAGATAAATCAGTCGTGTGTGGTTAGAATGATGTTCAATATGACATAATTTAGGGACATTGATAGAGTGGTTTTAGGACAGATTTAGTGATATCCAGATTCTATCTCGTCGAATTGAGAACACGGGTCTCTGCCGGCTTCATGATATTTTCTCTCTTCACAAAAACGACAACAGAGCGAATTTAGTAATCTCCTTCAAAACGAGGATCATTTATGATCGTTCACGTTACACAGATTAAGTAATCATTAAAATAATTAACATATCACTGATTTCAATGTCTGATATATATGGCTGATTAAAAAATAAAGTGATCTTCATAACCTTCCAATAATTCAATACCAAATTTTTATTAGAAAACGATGTTAGGTTGTTGCACAAAGTTACACCCAAACCATGCAATTCTTATACACAAAGGTTAGGGTTGACTTCTTTCTTATCTTCCTCGGACAATATACATAGGTTAGCTTGGCAGTGTCCTAATTGTAGGGGTAGTTTCATAGGTTCACTGTGTACAAGCAATTTTCTAAAAAAATATAGACGATAATTAGGCAGAGAAGGTTTTATAAGAACTAATCGAGAATTAATCAGAAAATAAATTTGATTAAAAAATTTATCAGAAATTATAAAGTATTAATCGAACGAATCAGAGATTTTTAAAACAATATGTACAAGACAATAACCTATATTATGTTAACAAAAGACCTCGACTTAAAAATCCACCCAAACAAGAACTTCGTTGGAGAATGTTCTGAGACATGCTTCACCTCCTCTACGAACTATTTGACTTTGAATATAGTCTCCCCATTTACTTCTCTTATCATCTCTATTGTCTTCGAGCCAACGGGGAGCACCCCGATGCATCTGAACATAAATATTCCAAGATAGTGTAACTTTCATAGAAGTGAAATGAAAATTCTCTTATAAAAAATAAATTAAATTAAAATTTTAATTATAGAGAGACGAAATCACCTCTTCAATCTTCTTTGCATAGAGAGCTCGAAATCGACTCTAACACTTGTGTAAAGATAAACAATAAATTTTCCGTATATACCCAATATCACAGAAATTCTTTTGCGAACTTAATCGGCACAATCATAAGCAAAATTAGAAAAGCTAATGAAAACTTTTTTGCAATTTCACTTCAAAAAACCCATTTAATTTATGAGAAATCTCAACCATTTTAGACTCGCACTTCCTGATAAGTAGCTGTAAAGTTAAATCTGTTAGGTGCAAGGAGATGGGAATGATGTTTGGTAGCAACACATTCTTATTTATAACATAGTAAATAGATATGGATTCCAAGTTCAAGACATAAACTTACATTAAAATTTGAACCCACAACCTCTCATCTTCTATCCGATTTCCCCGTTTTGTTCACTTCCAAGTTGCTCAGATGATCGAAACTACACAACTTCACGATCTCATCGACCGTGCCCTTATCCTCTTCCTCGGGCGAAAACGGACATCCCAAGAACCCCGCTAAGATCCTAAGTTGGTCCGCGGGCTGTTCCTTAATCTCCTCGTACTTCAAGAACAAGACATTGTTCGGATTCTTCAAGCTCTCTTCCCAATAACCGATGACGTGGTCCCAATGCGGGCCGTACACGCTCGAGCCGCCGCAAAACCTGTCGAACATGACTTGGAGGTCGTCGGCGACCAATTCTTTAGGCCTCAACTTGTTGAAAAAGTGCCACAATGACACGAACACGTCCTTTGGGTCTCTACACATGTGCACGATCTTGCAAGACGAGTGACTCAGGTGCCCGTAGCTCGCGAGCACCCCCGCGGGCACGTGGGTCGCCGAAGACCCGCGGGTCGGGCAGGGCGGAGAGGTCCGGAAGCTCTCCGAATCCGAATACGTCGTGCTCCAATAATGGAATGAGATCTTGCGGGTTCGTTGTGAGTAACGGGTGGTCACGATGATCTAGATATCGAGACCTGTTTTTTATCAGTCAATTCGAATGTTTTATTAAAACATAATAATAATGGAGAAGAGAACACTGAAACATATTTAAAACACATTTAGAATAATTTTAATCTTTTTAATATTAACTTTTAAAGGAGTCACACTGCTTAAAAAAGTTAAAGCTAGTTATGCGAGAAATAACCAATTTTAGATGCAGTTATCTAAAGTTAACTCTTAAAACTATAACCCTATCGAAACCTGTTGAGTAACGCGAAAGCCATGGCCTTGAGCCATGTGGTGCCCGATTTGGGACTCGTGACTAACATTATGTCTGTGTCGCGTGCCTGGAAGTGCTCACGACACACTAGCAATCCCTGGAGGGGTCGAGGAGGAAGCCAGAAACCCTCGTATCGATACACATGACTACCAATCCCGCCTAGCTCCCTTGGGAGGTTCTGAAGCAAAGATCGACACTCATCACTCAGATCGTCTTCTTGTAAGTATCTCGACACGAGAGGAAGGGTTCGGGTTCCCATGAAAAAAACCCGAATAATCATGCTTTCTTCACATACAGGGAAGATATGTAGTTGGAAGAACAACGTGAGTTGGTGCTAGGTTCTAATGTCATGCATGTCGCATGATTATTGAAGTAAATGAATTACGTTTGAATCACTAATAACATCGATTGAGGGAAAGGACAAAATCGTAAATATATTGATTAAAATATTATAAACCTACAAGAGCTTACAAGACTAGCCATAGCCCAAATTCCGTGTCCCAATTTAAGTGAATCACACTATATAACATTGCGCAGCAGATAAGATAGTTTAAGTCAATCAAACTTTAACATAACATTCATAATCGATAGTGAAAAAAATTTAAGTTAAAATTTGAAATCGTGATCATGCATCTTCTCCTTAGTGATAAGATCGAGCCTCTCCGCCATCTCTGGAGTCAAAACTTCGGACCAACCTCCAACCTCACCTTTTCGAAAGTAGGCTTCATTGACCACACCAGTCGACAACTTCCCTGTTTTGTTCACTTCCAAGTTGCTCAAATGATCAAAACTACACAACCTCAAGATTTCATTGACTGTACCTGTTAGAGTCCAACATCAGAAATGCTTGAATCAAAATGTCAGTTGTAATAATAAGTCCGACTCTCCACTAATAAACTTGAGTTAGGCTTCTATCTAGTGACGCTTGGCGTTAATCCGGCATAGGGGTTTATGAGGACTAATCAGAGATCAATCGAAAAATAAATCACTGACAAACTAACTGAGAATTAATCTTAACTATTTCTAACATATATGTTATAAAAATGTAAATCGAAATATTAGATTAAATACTAAGTCTTGACTGCTAGTTTATAAGCTTTAGTTTTTAAGTGGACTGAACTTCTAACAGGTACCTCGTTTCTCTTCATCAAGAGAAAAAGGACATCCCAAGAACTCGGCCAGCCTCCTCAGCTCGCCCGCAGGTTGTTCCTTAATCTCCCCATACTTCATGAACAACACCTTGTCCGGATTCTCCAAGCTCTCCCTCCAATACCCGATAACATGGTCCCACAACGGGCCGTACCCGTGAAGGCCGTTGCAAAACTTGTCGAACACGTCTCCGAGGTCGCTGGTGCCATGTTCCTTAGATCGCACCTTGTTTGAGAAGTGCCAAAGGGACACGAACACGTCCTTGGGGTCTCTACACAAGTACACGACCCTGCACGACGAGGTCTTGACCGATCTTGGAAGCAAAGTCGCGGGCGCGTGACTCGCAAAGAGTCTTGGGGAGGCGAAGGTGGAGAGGTCGGGAAGCTTTGTGCCACCGTAGAGCGTAGGCTCCAAGAACGGAACGAGATCGTGAGGGTTGGTCGTGAGCAGAGGATGATGATCAAGATAGCGAGACCTGTTAATTACAAGCATTTTTGGCAAATGAAATAGTACACGCAATACACGGTCATTGATCCGGTTGAAAATTTGGTTCAGTTCAAAACCGATTTGGTTCAGTCCAAAACCGAATCAAATGAAAATTTTGTCGATTTGGCTTTGGTTTATAAATGAGAACCTATAAAAAATTGAATCGAACAAAAAGCTGATCGATTTGGACATGTGACTCATTTTAAGTAATTGATCCTTATTAACTGGATGTAATTAAAAATATTGGCCCAACAAAAAATTAGTCCGATAATAAGTCAAAATCGACCAAAATATGAGAGTTTCACGATAATTAGTTCAAAGAAAATCCAACCAAAAATTGATAAGCTAAATAATAAGTCAAAACGGTCTAAAAGTTGAGAATTTCATAAAATTTGGTTCATAACAAATCGAATCAAACCAAACTTTAATACTGAACTGAATCAAACAACTCTACCACCGGTTCTTTTGATCGGTTCTTAATACCAACGCGGTACACGGGCATTACTTATTACAAAAGTGAAATATTGCACCGCCAGTTCACGCAATCACCCTAAATGTAAAACGACACGAGAAATTATGTATATATATATGCGATCGAAAGTTATCAACCTGTTGAGCAACGCGAAGGCCATGGCCTTGAGCCATGTGGTGCCCGACTTAGGGTTGGTGACCAAAATGGTGTCCGAATCTTGAGCTTGGAAGTGCCTCCCACAAGCAAGAACTCCCTGGAGGTGCCTCGGCGGCAGCCAGAAACCCTCGTACCGATAAATATGGCTACCGATCCACCCTCTCTCTCTCGGAAGCCTCGAGAGCAGCTCTCGGCACTCCTCGCTCACGTCATCTTCTTGCAAGTACCTAGGAACCATATTGGTCGTCTCTATTGCTGTCTCTTGGCTGTAACTACGTGTGTGTGTGCATTGGATATTGTATATAGAGGGTGAGTGATGAGAGAGGTCGAAGAAATAGTATGTACGTCGTCGTATTCACTAGTCATGTTGTGCTTGTTGCGACAAAAATAGATAGCTACTCTTCGTATTGATTAGTCATGTCGTGTTTCTTGTGTCGGCATATTATTTTTTTTAGCATTAGTGAAAGTCAACTTTGAGGTCACTATTCATAAAGTCAGGTCCCAATAATTGCATGTCATAAGTGGTCCTATTTCCATCGTATTGTAAAATCTCATATTGGCAGTGCAAGAAATCAGCTATGATTTTTTAGCAAATATTATGTTTCCGTAAATATGTAAATAAGTTTTATTATTGATTTGTTTCATTTTACTGCTTATGTAAGCTAGTATATGTACACCTTATTGGATTAATGGAAACTCAAACAATCATTTATTTCATCTCATGTCATCATCATTATTGACCTCTATGATGGGTAGAGCTTTTGCATGCATTATAAATTATGAGTTTAGTCCTTAAGCCTTAGAACTCCGGAAATTAGATTCATACACCCTCAAAGAGTGTTGTAATAGGCTTAGAAGCACCAAAACCTCAAGAGTGTTCTTCGATTAATGGCTACAGCAAGAGGTTTGTAGATCCGTTTAGCTTCTGCAAGTTTCGATTTAATAATGCTATTTTGTTGTTCTAAAACATGTTATATTGATATAAATCTCTTACATCTTATGGAAAAAAGTAGATCATTAACTACTCGTCGTATACAGATTAGGTAATTTAATTGGTCGTGTAGAAAGTTGGTTGGGTCTTCGTGATATTGTTACATTGTAAATGACAGTTTTTGGGATGCGGAACAAGAAGACACTCCTCACGTCCATGTCCGATAACTTGTGGATTTGGATATGTTGCATGTGAATCATTGGTCTTGGGTCCACTCGTGTTCTAGAATTAAACAAGTGAATCAAAATATAGGATAGATATTAATGTGAATCACACGCGTTAGTCAGAACGTGAATCTAAATAAAAAGTAGTAAAGTTTTTAACATAATATTAGAGTTTAGTCATTCGTATTTTTGAGAATGCTCTTTATGTGCCGGTTGTTCCGAGCATGAGGCATATGGTTGACGTAAAAATCTCGTAATTCTGGGTGAAATCGTGACATTTGGTAGGGGTGGTCATAATTCCATAACCGGACCTAACATTTCAAAAACAAACTAAATCGGTGGAATGGTCATTGAAAATTAGGAACCAGAACGTTTGTAAGAGGATGGTCTCATTCCGAACATTCGGTTTCAAGTTCTATTCTCCTGTTCTGACCAGTTAGAACCAGTTGATTTCGAATTTTTAAATTGAGCTCGATTTAGGGCCAAAACTTAAAATATGCTGATACATAAAATAGAAAAAAAAAATCGAATGTTATAATTTAAAATATGTAATACCACCTTAATCAGTTTGTAAAGTTTGCACTTTTATATTACAACTCGCTCAATTCTGGTATAGTTTGATTCTGGCGATATAGCCGACGGTTTTGGCTTTGAGAATTAAAACAAAACCACAATTAATTAATTATGTAAAATCATAACCAAAAACCAACTCATTATTCACATTTTTATATTTTAATTTTGGAAATTCTCCGTTCTCAATTTAAGACCAATTTCAGGTCCAAAATAAACATCTCATTTGACATAGAGTTGTTAAGTGTTCGAGTCTTACGTGGAAATATCACAAATCTAACAACTTTAGATGATGATCTTTTGGGTCTCTACGCTACGCCTGCTTCATGAGTTGGGCCTAGACCGATAACAAGTTATATAATATTGTGGCTAAATTTTGATTTTAGGGTTGGACTCCACTACAAACCTAGGCTTACCATACCAATGATAGAACGCTTTCCCATCATTGGATTTTATAATCAATGGATGAGATTTACACTGACTCACCAATGACACATTAATGTAATTATGAATTAATTGTTAATTTATTTTGGTCATTTGACACCAACAAAGAGGTAATTTAGTATTTTTGTATAATCATCTAATTTCCTTACTTATAAATCATTTAATATTTTTTTCAACCTTTAATATTTCTTAGTTTCATGGTTTCACTTGAACATTTCACCGGTTTACTTAAACGTTTCATCGTCTCACTTGAATGTTTCATTGGTTCACTTGAAGGTGTCATCGGCTCATTGTTTCATTGGTTCTATTGAACCGATTTACGATTTTTTAGTTTCATGGT
>JAYMTP010004829.1:0-14295 GCA_036897365.1 Geranium brycei
GATGCCCCCGTCGGACCCGTACACCGCCACCGGGATCCGCCGCAGCGCGCTCTTCTTCACCCCACGCGCCGCCGCGGAGGCGGCGTGGTCGGGGGCGAGGCGGCGGCTGCAGCGGAGAGCGCACCGGACGATGGAGTTGAGGCCGAGGGCGCAGATGAGGGCGCAGAGGAGGGCCGCCAGTATGATCACCATGTTCGTGTCGAAGTTGGCCTCGCTGCTGTACGCGCCGGCGGAGCCGCCAAGCGTCCGCGTCTCATTGGCTGTCGGCTCATGGTCCAGGAGCAGCCGGTGGGGCCGGTAGCGGAGACCCTCCATTTTCAGGGAACAAGGAAAATAATTCAAGAAACAGTGCAAGAACCTCTGCTTTTTTTTTCAACAACCGAAATTTGTGAGGGTTTTTGTCGGAATTTTCTCAAAAATCCGTTTTTTTCTGCTCCTTTTCATGGATCGAAGCGGGGCGAGAGCAGAATCGAACGACGAAGGAGATCGAGAGGAGCGAATTCATGTCGCCGATGCAAAACACAGAGCCTCGATGACCCGAAATCTTCACTCCCTCTCGTTCTTGATCAAATCGTACGCAAATCTGGATAGTGACCACAAGAAAAACATCAAGAACCAAGAAACAGAGTGCTCTGTGCCGTTCTCGAACAAATCCAACCCGAATCTTCAGAAGTTTTGTGTTTAAATCAAAAATTGGTCATCTGGGTTTTGAATTTTGACCAAGAACACATAAAAATCTAACCCTTTTCTTCTTCTTCTTCCTCGATCTTGGCCCGATTCAAGAAACAGAGCGCTCTGTTTCTTGATGACGTCACCTCTTGCCTGGCTCGAAACAGAGCAACAAAGAGAGAAGCTAAAACATGTGAGGCAGAGAAGTAAGTGTGGGGTTTTGTTGTGTTCTCTGGTCTCTTGTTGTGTTCTTTGGATGTGGCAAGAGACGGAGAGGGGCAGGATTGTAAATATAGGGACCAAAATGGAGTATGTGTATGTGCAATAATGGTGTATTGGAGGTACTGTTTTATGTTACTTTCAGGTTATTTATTGTCCGAAAATGATAAAACCCAATACGTATGGTGCATGTAAACCTCGTAACGTACCATTGGCACGTACGAGGTTTTGACCAAACATTTAGTGCCTATTAAGGGAATGAAAATGTGGGTTGATGAGAGAATTTGCTTTCCCCTCACCGATCCCACTTAGTAGTAATCACAATTCACACTATGCATGCATGTATTCTTGGCACCAAAACCCTTTTTTCCCACTAGATTCCAAGTCTTGGTTAGACAGAGACTAATGTTTTAAAAAACGCTACGTGCACGTGCTAGTCGAGTGACAAGTGGAGAAAACTTTACGAGGTTATTAATTGAAGATTAATAAGAAATAAATTACAAGATTAATCGATAATTTACTGAAAATTAATCGGAAATCAATTGTACGAAGATATTTTAAAGATTAATTAGGAGTTAGTAGAAGATTAATAAAAAATAAATTACAAGATTAATAGTACAACCATGAAATTTTTAGAAAACCACATGGGTATTAGAGTGTTCTAAAAACATTAGACACTAGTTTGACATAGAGATTTTAAAGGATTGGTCGGTGATTAATTGAAAATTAATAAGTTTACTAGATTAATCGTGATTTTATGAAGGATTAATAGATGACTAGTCTGACTAGTCATGAATTTTTAAGACATTGACCAAGAGTAACACGTTGATAACACAGACTAAATTGAGAAAATAAACTGACACGTAGAAGTGTGTGTCAAAATAACTCAAAATTTAATATTATGTTAAAGTCTAAATCAGATCGTGTATATGTTCGGTGAACATCTAAGGAAGTAAGTAGAAGAAAAGAAAAGTTTGGCAGTGTGAGTCAAATTTTAACAATTAGTGGGTTATTAAGCACTTTAGAAGCCAAAATAAGTAGCTAAGAGAAGTGGGAACATGCTTATCTTCTCTATGATACATGATTTGTTGCTTATGTCTCAAATCTATCTGACCGTTAAATGTACAAATCAAACTTTGCTTGCGATACAAGAAAATAAGGGGAAATTGAGAGATGTGCAGTGTCACATGCACATGGGAGGTAGAGATTATTGATGATCCATGTGATGTGGACCAGAAGTGAAGTGTGGCCATTGGGAGTGACAGATAGGCTCTCATGTGTCTGGTTTTTGTTTTGGTTATGGTTACTATTAATCTAGGACCCTCCAAACCTCCTTCTCAAAGGTTTCATGGTGATGGAGCTGTACAACTGTTTCTTCCCTATACCCATGCCTTATGTTCTCTCCACACAATTATTTACTCTCCCATAAATTGTTACGTCATATCCAATGTTGTAAAAAAAATTAGGCACCACTCAGTTGAAAAGAAATTTTTAGAGATTAATTGAGAAATTTAAAAGATTAATCAGGGACTAATCGAGAATCAATCGAACAAATTAAAATTTTTTTATAACATCAGTCATATCCAAATTAATCATCTTTTGTGCATATACACAAGTCTAGTTCTGCTACAACTCACGTGTAGGGGTGTAAACGAATAAAATTAATGTTAAATTAATTAGAACTTGACTCAAGTTCATTTAGTTAAGTTTGGGTTCCACTCGAAAAAAATAGTCTAACTTCAAATCAACTCGTATAATTTTATTGAAATATTCATTAATTTTGTAATTACATTACATATATATATATAAATTTGGTATTATAGTCGATTTAAATACGTGTCTGTAGACTTCTCCATGCCTCTGTCCTTGTCATCTCTTGTGTACATACATAAGTCTAAATATGTTCGATTTGAGTTGTTAAAATTCGTTCTTTATTTTAATTTTTTTTGAAAAATATTTTTTTCTAAAATTAATATTAAAATAAATATTTATTTTTTATTTCACGAAAAATATTTTCTAATTTTTTGATAAACGGATAATATGAACATTTTAGATATAAAATTTAAGATGAATTTATACTTGGTTTTATAGTTAGACAAAAGAGCCCATTAAGATGGTTAAATCTCCAATAATGTCCCCTTTAATTTTCACATCAATCTTCTATTTTTCATGTGAACCTTTTCGTTTTTCACATCAATCTTCTATTTTTCATGTGAACCTTTTCGTTTTTAGGCCCAACCCAACTTTATGGGGTCTCTTTAAGTCACGTTAAAAGTGATTTTGTAACAGTTCCTTTGAGGAAACACAAGAAGAAAAAACAAAAACAATTTCTTCCAACAACTGAAAAGATGTCACAAAATACTCAACTATCATATGACAGAAAATTTCAAACTTGAATGACAATCTTTTATTTGATGATATAAGATATTAGAATCATTAAATCAGCACAAAACCCATTTTTGTTGCTAGTTTACACAGAGAGAATATTTCTCAAATTTTACTAGCTTAATATCTTAAACTGACAAAATAAAAGATAAAAATCATTATAAATTTATCAAAACTTATCTTGTTGTCGTAAAAAATTATAATATTGTAAGTATATTTATGAATGACAATATGACAAGTTTTTCCTCCTTGGCCCGACCCAAATTATTATTATTGTACCCCGGCCTTGCCCGTTTTCAAGTTGTTATAAAAATTTTCAACCCTTCTATCCTTGTTAGAATATCTAAAATTTATGTCTCTGCCCCATTCTTTAAAATTCCAGCTCCAATCAAGATAACTTTGTCATTTGTAACTGTATGAACACAAGAATATAAATCACGTTGATATCAGAACGACCAAAATCCATTTTATTAACATCCCTCGTCAATAATAAAAAGTTAAAAGACAAAAAAGAGAAGCAATAAACTATCAAAATATAATAAATTCAACCATTAATCAAAACTATACAACAATAGATCATTAGACTCAGGACTGTAAATGAGTCGAGTTTTTAACGAGCCGCTCGCACTCGGTTCGTTAAATATTCAGTTCAGACTCGTTATAATCGAGCTCCAGCCGTATTTAATCTTAAGATTCGATTTGTTTAATAAACGAGCCGACCTCAAACCTAATATTGTAAGGCTCGATAGACTCGCGTTCCGGCTCGGTTAGTATTTAATTATTTATAATAAATATTCATAATAAAATTGAACGAGCCCAAATCAAGTCGAGTCAACCTCAAGCTTGATTGTTAAATATTTATTATTCATTTAATTTTAATGAATATTTGTATGAAAATTAAGTGAACCAACCGAGCTAGAGCTTGATCCGAACACTTTTTTCATGAGCCAAACCGAGCCCTATAAAAAATGAGGCTCAATCCGACTTGCTTACACCCCTAAATTTAGACCATGACTTTATTTGAAGAGAGGAAACTAATCATGTGTATTAATCATTTTCAAACCAACGCTTGCTTGACCAATTGGTTAAACACTCAAACTTAGATCCAAAGATTCTGACTTAGAGTAAGGGAATTAAGTGGCAACTGAGCCCCGTTCTACATAAGGGTATGTCTTGCGAGCCCAAATTTTGATACAATTTGTAGAGAAAAAAAACCCTTTTCGAAACGACGTCGTAAAGCTATTTTTGCCCGAGAAAAACATTCCCTTTCCAAGCCTCAACAACGTGGAAGAAGAAGAAGACGAAGAAGAGAGACTGAGAACTCAAGAGAGAAAGAGAGCAATGGAGATGCAAGATCCTCCGAAATCGGACCCCAATCCGAGCTCGGCGACGCCATTTCCGGATCCGAATCATCCGCCGGAGCTCCGGGGACCCTACCACCGGCGAGCCCACTCCGAGGTCAACTTCCGGGTCCCAGACGACCTCGATCTGGTCTCGGACCCGTTCGACGGGCCTTCGGGAAGCTTCGAGGAGTTCGGATCGGAGGAGGATCTGTTCTCCACCTACATCGACATCGAGAAGTTCGGATCTGGACCCTCCGCCGCGAAAATCGACAATGCCGGTGGTTCCGGCGGCGGAGGAGACGCGAATCCGCCGGAGACCGGCGAAGGAGAGAGGAACATCAGGCCGAGGCACAGGCATAGCAATTCAGTGGACGGTTCGTCGATGATGGAGAGTATTGAGGCGAAGAAGGCTATGGCTCCTGAGAAGCTCGCTGAATTGTGGTCCGTCGATCCCAAGCGCGCCAAGAGGTCTTGCTCTTTCTCCTTTTCCTTTTCAATTTGTTTTTATTGTTATATGTGTATTTGCTGAGTGATGTTGAATCGATTCTCGAAATCATGAAGCTGTGTTTGCAGATTTGAAGTAATGAACTCGATTTATTCGAATTGCTGCTGAATTATGTTTAGCTAGAAATTACTTGTTGATTTTTATGATAAGAACGACCAAAATGAGAAATGTGTTTCGATTGCAATTGAATTTAGTTTTTAGTATAATTTTGAATGCTGAATAATTGATTTGCGGCGAGGAACTATATGCATTTGATTAATTGATTCTCGAAATCATGAAGCTGTGTTTGCAGATTTGGAGTAATGAGCTCGATTTGTTCGAATTGCTGCTGAATTATGGCTATCATTATGTTTGCAATCCCTCTAATAGCTAGAATTTACTTGTTGATTTTTATGGTGAGAACGTACTAAATGAGAAATTTGATTCGATTGCAACTGAATTTAGTTTTTAGTAAAATAAATATAATTTTGAATGCTGACTAATTGATTCTCGGTGAGGAACTGTATATGCATTTGATTTTCATTTTGGTGTGGTACATTATGAGGATGATCATGTTTTTTATACACTTTTCTCATGTTATACATGTGCCATGTGTCTCATATAATTTCTGAATGATATTGAATTGATTCTCGAAATCATGAGCAATGTTTGCAGATTTGAAGTAATGAACTCGATCTATTGGAAATGCTGCTAAATTATGTTTACTACTATGTTTGCAATCCCTTTAATAGCTAGAATTTACTTGATGATTTTTATGGTGGGAACGTCCAAAATGAGAAATTTGATTCAATTGCAATTGGATTTAGTTTTTACTAAAATAAATATAACTGTATGCCCAGTTTATTTTGAATGCTGAATGATTTATTTGTGGTGAGGAACTTTATGCATTTGATTTTCATTTGGGCATGGTAGGTTTTGTATCATGTTGAACACTTTTTTTGTACTTTAACTCATTTGCAAGAAGCTTCTTCTTAACTACTTATCGATTGTCATCCTTGCTAATTGGTAAAGGAGTTTCTTACCAACTCTAACACTACTAGTCTTGTTTTGTTCACTACGAATATACGAAGAATATCGGGTATGTTTTGTGGATTTAGCTCTGCAGTTTGATCTCTGGCCATCTATAATAGAGTATGACTTGATTCATACTTAATTTTTGTAGCATTTCAAGTTGTATTCTATGTGTGTTTTTTTGCATTGCAATCACTTTCACATATTATTTAGGAGATTCAGCACGGTTAGGTATGGCTACTACAACGAGGTTGGTGTGTGTGTGTGTCTTTCTATATTTACAGCATTATAGTGTTTCAGAAGACACAACTCGTGTTTGAATCAGTGATTAATGTGAACCAACATAAGTTGGGTCAAGTTGTTAAACAGCTTGCTTCTATATAAGCAATGTCTTGAGTTCGAATCTTGATACATACATTAGCTTTGAATTTAAACCCAACACTTGCTGGCTCAAGCCTTAGAGAGTTTGAGTGCTGATAAAAAAATGTGAACCACAAGGGAATCGGGATTTCTGACAGTCGTATCTATGATATTAATCATATATCTACATGTCAAAACCACCTGTTACCTATGTGTTTTGTACATGGAATACCCATGGTAATTGCGTGATTCGTCCTGATGACAAGAATGATCATCTGGAGAGAATTTACTGTATTGTCGTTTAATGCGAATGCTAATTTAGTATTTCAGAATTTGTTTGTGGTTGATAAGTTTCTATCCATGATCAACTATATTATTACCCACTGAATTTGTAAATTTCTGGACTTTGATTTCAAGTCCCTGAGATTTGCTTTTGCTCTTCTGAGCTATTCTAAATTACAGATTCTGTGCAGGATTTTGGCGAATCGGCAGTCCGCTGCTCGCTCTAAAGAGAGGAAAGCTCGTTACATATCGGAGCTTGAAAGAAAAGTCCAAACTCTTCAAACAGAAGCAACTACTCTTTCTGCACAACTCACTCTATTCCAGGTTCTTACAGGAACACACATATGACGACTCTGCGGCCTTCTGTTATCTCTTTGTGTAGATATTTGCGTAGCAATTGAACATTGTTTGGTGACTTTGAATATTCTTACTCTTCATATTCATTTCCATATTTAGTGAAAAAAATCTAAACAAGATTCATTACTCCCTTTACTTGGGTGTTCTTATGAAGTTATGGCGACTTAACCTATTATGATATGAGCTTCTAATGTTAAAACTATCATGTCCTTTACATGTGTCTTGTCTTGTAAATTATTTCCATTTTGTACCGAGTGTTGCCAAGAATATTTGGGCCTGACCTATTCATTTTGCTTGTTTCAGAGGGATACGACTGGTCTGAGTTCTGAAAATACAGAGCTAAAGATGCGCTTACAATCTATGGAACAACAAGCTCAGTTACGCGATGGTACATTTCGTGCAAACTTGGCTTTGATCTTAGCGCCATTGTTTCTCTGTCATGCATCTTTTTAAAGACTTAATGGGCATATAATAGTCACACTCCCTATTCTAAGTCTGAAAATCTAATAGCTATTGTAGTTGTGGGCTTTTAGTTTAGGGAAAATGGCAAAAACATGATGTATGTTGTCACACTTTTGCAAGAGGGTGATGTGTACTTTGTTAATGGCAAAAAAGTGTTGTGAACTTTGATTTTTTGTGCAAAATCAAAATGTATGTATTTGTACAAAATGTATGTATGTATGTGTTAAGAATGAAGATTTTTTTATAAAATTTTTAACTTTAAAATAATTTAATTAAAAAATTTAGTTATAAAAATTGATTATACAAATTTGAGTTAAAAGATAATTTTAGAAAAACTTTTAAAACTTTAAAAAAATTTATTTTTTCCACGTCACATTTTTGTTTAATTCACATCACATTTTTGTCATTAACAAAGTATACTTGCAAAAGTGTGATATATACAACATGTTTTTGCCATTTTCCCTTTAATCTATCAATATACTAATTCAGTTTACTAATCATTGCTTAATACCCAAAATTTGGGAACCTTGCCACCACATAGTGCGTATCAGATTTATTTCTCGGGTGGTCTTCAGACTAAACGTGTAACGACAGGTTAACGTAGTTGCAGAGGTTTTATTGAATTTCTTGATATAATGATGGGACCATGTCTTCCGCAGATTTTCATGCATCTGATATTTGATTTCTGTTGCATTGATCCAAAATATCATCAAAACCTAACTGGAAATGATATTGCACAACTCTTTTGACCAAACACAGCACTGAACGAAGCTCTGAAGAAGGAAGTGGAGAGGCTCAAGATTGCCACCGGAGAAGCAATGACACCAACAGATACCTACAACTTCGGGATGCATCACACGCCATATACTCAACTGTCCTTCAGGCCAAGCGATCCGCAGTTTCACCCGTTCCAGTCCAACACGTCAAATACCCATCACCAGTCCATGCTCGTCTCTTCCTACTCACACACTTACTCCGAGATGATGCAGCAGGATCCTCTTGGCCGTCTACAGGGGCTCGATATCAGCAGCAACAGAGGCTCTTATCTTGTGAAACCCGAAGGCCCTTCGATCTCAGCCAGTGAGAGCAGCACCACGTTTTGATCCAGGTTCCGCTCTTAATTTGCCTGATTGTTCATAAACTGACCTCTTATTGATGACAAAACGTACTATTTATCGATTCTTTGATTTGATTGGGGTTTTAGGTCTCTAGTGGTTCTTTTAACATGCCTTCTCTGATGTTCTTGGTGATTCCAAAAACTATGCTGTTGGTGGCAATGGTGTGAGAATGAAAGACTGTACAGTTCTTCACACCATCCACAGTGTATTTTTTGTTCTTTATGAACTTTTGTTACTGTTGGGGGAATATTTATTTTGATTTGTCATTTCCATGGGTGAATCCTTGTCTCTTTGTCTCATACAATGAAATGATGCCTTGAGTTGAAGCAATAGTGTGAGCTTCTATAGCAGTGTTCTGAAAAAATGCTAGTCGAGCGGAAGGGTCTTATGGGGGGACTAATCAAAAAATAAATTGGATGGAAGGATTAATCAGGAATTATAGAGGATTAATCGAACAAGTCGGGATTTTTTAAAACACCTATGGTATGCTAGAATCCTGCATCGAAAAAATATATATAGATCATATTAGGGTTGTTTATGGTTCGGTTTTGAGCTGAACTAGCGCAAAACTGAACCAATCATCAGTTGTAGTAATTCGAAAAATCACCAAACCGGTTTAGATCAGTTTTGAATCAGTTGGGTATCAGTTCAGTCTGTTTTACTTTAACCAATTTTTATTATATTTTTTTCACTTGTGGGTCTTTTTTGACATTTTTCATTAACTCTATAATTTTAGGCCCAACTGATGAAAATTAATGACTTAAAATGGTCTCTGTGTCCAAATCATCTGGTTCTCAATTTGTTTTTTTTGTGCTGGTTTACTTGCTATGAATCAAAACTAAACTGGTTTAATTTTGATTCGGCCAATAACCGAAGTGAGTTAAATCGGTTCTTATCGGTTCGTTTTTGTTTTGATAAACTTCATGTGAATTTGTTTTTTTGGACTTAAGTTTTTAGGTGAATCGGGTTTTAATGATTTTCGACCAGGCATGTTTTATGTTATGTTTAGGGGTGAGGAGGGTTTGGCCATTACACCAAACTCAAAGTGATTTAATTTGGTTGTCCCTACCATGAGAACCAGAACCAGCAATGCATAGCAAGTTCCTATTTGAGAATTAAATGCACATGTCATTGGGTGGTTTTATGAGGCTTGTAAGTTGTATCTGATATTGCAGCACATCACAAGGACTGTTCACATATAACATATAGCCATGTGGTTCTGTCTGTAGCTTCTTCACATGACCATGTTATGCTTGAAAGTGACCTCACCAATCTTCATCTTCCTCCTTTTAATTTATTCGTCCTAATCGCCGATATGAGGATTGGGATCAGCAACATCGTTACATGAAATCTCTGACACTTCATTGACGACACTCGGTTCTATCGGTGAAATTATTTGACGAGACTCTTTTGTTTGAGACGAGAACACCATGGTTAGGGCTGCTCAAAAGTAATCGAACTGAAAAGAATCGAATTGGTTTGATTTATAATCAAAGACTGATTCATTTGGACATGTGACTCATTTTAAGTAATTCATATTTATCATTTGGACTTAGAAATATTGAGACAACAAAAAATAAGTCGAGGCCGGGATAAAACGTGAAAATTTCATGAAAAGTGATTTTTAAAAAATCCAACCGAAAATAGGTAAATCAAATAATAAGTCAAATCTTACTGAATATGTGAATTTCATAAAATTTAGTTCATAAAAATTGAACCAAATAAAAACTAACATGTTTAAAATCGAACTGAATCAAAATTTATCAATTCAATTTTAGTTTTTAATATCTTAAATAAACTGGTTGATTTTAGTTTTTAATATCTTAAATAAATTGGTTGATTTGATTCAAAATTGTACTAAACTGACTCAAAACCGAACTGTGAAGAGCCATTACCATGGTCCATGGCTAACATCAACTGTGTGTCTTGTGATGACCATTTCTCATTGGCTCATGCATATCTATCTTATGCCCTACAACACTTGGATAAAAATTCATTTCTCTTTCTTTTTGTGGATCATATTTCATGTATTAAGCAACACTATCTCTTTGAGTAGATGCTATGAGACTCACTTCACAAGTTCTTGTTCCTGATTTCCAGTATTTCACAAAAGAAAAGTGTTTGGTGCTAGTCATGGGTTTTTAAAAATTAATTAGAGATTAATCAAAAATAATTATACCAGTTAGATACTAATAATAAAAAAATTAGTACGATCAATAAGATTATTCAAAAATTAATCAGACTAATTAAAAGAATTAATCGATGATTGATCGAAATAGTCAGAGATTTATAAAAAACACCATTGATTTGTTATCGATAAAATCCTACACAGCAAAAAAAAAATTATATTTTCAAAATAAATCAGCTTTATAACATAATATCAAGAACAAGTAATCATAAATCAATAAAATCTCATATTAAAAATAAAAAGACGTGAACTATATTATAACACTATAACAAAATATGATAATCATAAATCATTCACATCTCGTGCAAAACAATGTGTATCAGTGTGTACCACAGTGATGCACATCACGTGCTCCTAACGTGGTAGCTCCTTATCAAAACCTCCCAATTATTTTTAATTTGACTTTTAAATGAAATACCAAAAATCTTATACTATTTTTATTTGTTCGATAATTTTTAAATATGGAAAATTCAAATACTTTCTTATTACTTACAATATTAGTAAGTGAGAAAGATTCTAGAAACCTTACACTTTGGTCCGTGCCCTTAATTCTATAAAATTATCTTATGATATGTTTGATAAATTGAATTTTTGAATAATTAATGTATAGTTTTGGATAGAAGTCAATGTATTTAGTTAGTCAGATTTGTGAGTAATGCCGAGCACGTCAAACATCAATCCACGCAACATGACTTGGGTCTTAGTACCAATTTCAATGTCTCCTTAGCTAAAAAACAAAAGACCCAAGACCTAAATTAATTGAGAGTGGCCTAACCACAAGAAATACCCCTAATCAAGCGGCTTAATTTGTAATTGATTGGAGTGATAACATGATTACAAGACTAGCCTCAGATACATTATTTATCGTATAGCATATGTTTTGGGGTTCAGACCCATAGATCATAAGGTATATGAATACCCCGCTCGTCTATTTTCATGTGCCTTTCAGCTCGAATTACACGTGAAATTGGGTTTTAGAGTACCATATCTGAAAGTTGTGAAAAAAGGTTTTAGAGTACCATATTTGAAAGCTGTAAATCTATTTATTGACGTAAATGTTAGTATGAACCTTTACATGTCAGCTTGACTTAAGATTCAAATTTACCCAAAAATCTCAAATGTGACAAAAATTGGGCATCTCCGAACCAATTGGGGTGGGGATGAGAATCACAGAACCCGCCCCAATGGTTACATGCTCTTAGGTCTAAAACAAGATGGCAAATAGTGTGTCTAGGTTTAACACCAACTCATATTACTATGTTAAAATATGACTCACCTAAACACCAAAAATAATAAATAGAGATTCAAATTTATTACTCAAACTAGTGAATGTGAATCTATTCACAAGTTTAAATAACATTCTGACCCTCCACTAATCAGCTTCAACTTTTAGGTCAATTGAGATTCTGGCGTGATATTCGAGTTTGGTCTGTTTTGGACGCAACCCTTGTATAACATCTTTTTGGGGTTATGACCCATAGATTGGAGGGCATCCATGTACCCCGCTCGTCTACTTCCATGCACCTTTCATCCCTAAAAAGGATTTTAGAATATCACATCTGAAAGCTATAAATTTATTCATTGATGTAAATAACAGCGCGAACCTCCACATATCAGTTTAATACTTGAATACCATCATCACCACCCAACTATAGAGGGAGTCCACGACCCAAGGGCATGTGCAAGGGAGGTCCCTACACTTAGCGGTTGGTAGGCCAACGAAAACATAGGCATGTGCACCAGAAATAAAATTGAGTCCGCATCCATTTATTTTCCCAATTTTAGTCTTATCTTTGGGCCTCTTGCTCTTCCCCTCTCAACGTTAACGTTTGCTAAATTGACCCTTTCCTCGGCACTTCCACATAAACACAACACACACCTATGCTTCACCTCCTCTTCCTATATAAACCAAACCCACCATTTCATTTTCTCCACAACCACACACACAAGTATTTACCAATAACCCATCTCCTAATTCCTACTTGTCGATAGACCAATGGGTGCTCCAACATTTTCTCTCCTACTCTTTGTGCTCAATCTTTGGCTCCTCAAGGCTCTTGGTGATGAAGGGTGGCAAGGTGGCCATGCCACTTTTTACGGCGGCGGCGACGCCTCTGGCACAATGGGTAAGAGCGTAAAAAGTTGCAGTTATAAAGTATGATCTGATACATATAGTATAGTATTATAATATTACATCATTTTAGTAATACGCCAGCGTTCTAAAAATTTGTGCTCATTAATTTCTTATTACTTTTCTAAAACTTAATTTAGCCGACTAATGTCTGGTATTTTTCAGAACATTCTACGTGTTTGATCCGATATCATTTTCTCTGTGTTGATTTGCAAATGGGGTGAAATTGTCACAAAAAAATGAATGTCCATCAATTAAAAAGAACATATAGTACGATATCAGAGTCATGCAAATGTTAAAATATAGAAGTCTTGTATCAAGTTAATATTAAAATCAAATTTGACATATTCAACCATATAGTTTAATTTTACAATAGTACCTAATATAAGAGTCCAACAATTTAGCACACTCTCATTTTTTGGAATGAAATTATAAATTGTTTTATCAGCAATTCTTAATCCATTCTTATTCTCAACCATACCCTTCCCAATGCTTGTCTTGACCAGTCAAGATAACAACACTACATTAAATGATGGTAAAAAATACTCCAAAAGGGGTAAAGTTGTCAAAAAGAACAAAAGCGAATCACGATAATGAGAAGAAATAATTGTGCAAAGTAAAAAATCAAGTAGACCTCTTACTTGTCCGTGCTCGTCTTGATCAGTCAAGCTATACAACGGTCATTTTGGTATCACATGAGGGGTAAAATCGTCAAAAAGAACAAATACTAAATTTGAAATCCGAAGAGGGGTAAAATCGTCAACAAATGAACAAAAATACTTCCCAACAATGAGAATAAATATTTGTGCAAATTAGTCAACTACGAGTAGACTTCTTAATCGTCGATGCTCGTCTTGACCGGTCAAACTACAAGGTATACAATACGGTAATTTCGACATCTCGGTAGGGGTAAAATCGTCAAAACAAACAAAAATGGAAGCCCAGGACTAGTGAGAAAGTTGTAACTAACACGTTGACGCGGTTCCTAGTCTGAGACCAGGTTTCGATGCTCACCAATGTTTTATGAGTGGAGTTGGGTTGTAAGGTAGGTAGGGTGATATTGTAATATTAATAAGAAAAACCTTTGATGTTGTGATGGTTGCAGGAGGCGCGTGTGGGTACGGGAACCTGTACAACCAAGGGTACGGGACGAACACGGCGGCGCTGAGCACGGCGCTGTTCAACAACGGGCTGAGCTGTGGGTCGTGCTACGAGATGAGGTGCGACAACGACCCAAGGTGGTGCATCGCCGGCTCCATCACCGT
>JAYMTP010004830.1:0-14295 GCA_036897365.1 Geranium brycei
TCGACTCAGGCAGTACATTGGTGATCTGATCGGGGAGGTTCAGTCGGGTTTCATCTGGGGCAGCCAGTTGGTAGATGGGGTCTTGGTGGAGAACGAGGTGATTGATATGGTTCGCAGGCGGGGATCCAGGGCGACGGTGGTCAAGCTGGACTTTGAGAAGGCGTTTGACAGGGTTGACTAGGGCTACCTTTGGTGGGTTATGCAAGCCATGGGCTTCGGCCCGAAGTGGAGGCACTGGGTCAGTTCCTACTTGGGTTACACCGCATCTGTCTTGGTCAATGGCTCCGCCACGAGCCAGTTTGACATCAGGAGAGGAGTCAAACAGGGCTACCCATTCTCTCCCCTGTTATTCATCATGGCCGCTGAGGGCCTTCACCTTCTTCTCCAGAAGGGTGATTCTGAGATGCTTTTCAGAGGGGTTCTTGTGGGTGCCGAGGAGAGAGTCTCGCACTTGCAGTTTGCTGATGATACCCTGCTTTTTGTTAAGGCAGATCCTTCTCAGCTATTTCAGCTCCGTTTGGTCTTGTAGTACTTTGAGTGGGCGTCGGGTTTGAGGATCAACTTCGACAAATCTGTTTTGTCAGGGTTGAACTTGGAGGAAGGTGGAGACCAGAGTCTGTCCAGGGCTTTTGGATGTGTGATTGTCAGTTACCGTTGTCGTATCTGGGATTCAGTTTGGGGGCAGATTACAGGAGGATTGCGACTTGAGAGCCCGTAGTGGCTAAATTCAGATCTAGACTTGCTTTATGGCAGGCCAGCTTACTCTCATTCGGAGGCTGGATCACCCTGATCAAGGCGGCTCTCTCGAGCTTGCCTATTTTTATGTCTCTTTTCAGAGCCCCGAGGAGCACTGTTGCAGCTATGGAGAGTATTATGAGGCAGTTCCTCTGGCGGGGTAGGGGAGGTCGGAGGGGACATGTGAAGACACGATGGTCGATGGTTTGCAGGGCGAAGAGGAAGGATGGTTTGGGTATTAGGCGTCTGGAGGAAGTCAACAGTGCCTTGCTGTTGAAATGGTGGTGGAGATTCGCCACAGAACCGAATCCACCGACCATACGAAAACACGTTGGTCGGTGGTTTGCAGGCCGAAGAGGAAGGGTGGTTTGGGCATTAGGCGTCTGAAGGAAGTCAACAGTGCCCTGCTGTTGAAATGGTGGTGGAGATTCGCCATAGAACCGAATCCTTTATGGAGGAGGATTCTGTGCGCGAAATATGGGTGGGACAAGACTCGTTGGGATCTATCCACCCTCCATTTCTCAGGTCGGTCGGGTTCGAGGACACTTCACAACATCTTGGGGTTGGTGAGTCATCCAGCTTTCCCCAGGGTGTAGGGGGTGGTGGTGTCAGGTGGAGGCTTGGTGACGAGAGACAGATCAGGTTCTGGGGCGATTGCTGGTTGGGTGATTGCTGCCTTAGGACCATATTCCAGACACTATACAGGTGCGTGAGTAATCCAGGTCATACAGTCAGTGAGGCATGGTTGATGGATGGATGGTCGATTCCTACTTTTGGTGGCTTGACAATCAGACCGGCTGAGGAGTTCGTAGAGTTGCTGACAGTTCTAGGCACGCACGGACCGGTGGTGGGCATGCATGACTATATTTACTGGGTTCATGACAGGAGGGGGTTCGCCGTGCTCACAGAGGACACCTCGGTGGATCCGGTTGACTAGGCCCCTAAACTATGGGATATGCCAATGCCGCCGAATTTCAGGAGCTTTGGGTGGCTAGTGCTCTAGGATGGGCTACCTACGAGACATCGTTTTGCCTTCAGGGGGTGATCCCGATTGGGCATCGGCTTTGCATTTTCTGTGGCAGGAGGGAGGAGTTCAACAAGCATCTCATGCTCACATGTCGTTGGACACAGGAGTTTTGGAGAGAGATTCACAGGTGGTGGGGAGTGCCATATATCAGTTCCCAGACGGTCCACGAGCTTTTTATGAGTTGGAGTTCTAGAGTCTCGGAGCGGGGTGCTAGGAGGGCCAGGAGCAAATTGGTGACCAAGGGATTTTGGTACATCTGGGTTACCAGAAATGGTTGGATTTTTCGGGGGGAGACGAGGACCACGGCGGATGTGCTCAGGTCGTTGCAGATGCATTCTTACACTTTGATGCAGGCGGACGAGGGGCGCGAGACTCAGGATTGGTCGGGGATGTGTTCGTTGCCGTCTTGGTGCGCCGACTCGAGGGCGGTGCTGGCGACACTTACGAGTTAGTTATTTTTGATATGTCTTTATTTTTCCTTTTTTCTTTGGGGTTTCCCTTGCACTTTTTGTATTGCTATTTTTCGTCATTTATAAAGTTTATTGTTGATTAAAAAAACAATGGTGTTTGGTAATAAAGTTGGCTCAGTTTGTAAAAGTATGTTTGAGGTTAATGGCGTGTGTCTAGTCTCATCAACGTCAGAAAAATAGATTTTTATTTTTAAAAAAGCTGACTTTGACTGAAGTAATAGAAGAAAAAACAATAGATTTATACAGTTAAGCGTACCTGGCTCAGTCGGTAAATCTGTAGAACAGATTTGCGTCATGAGTTCGAGTCCCATCAAAAACTAGGGTATAGGGTTCGAGCCGATTTGAAAATAGGGCAACGTTTAGAGTTTTCCTCTCGAGTTTCGTCACTTTCATCAAGTGAGTCTCCATGAATCTAAAAATTTATGAAATAGTCAAAATTAATTTCACCCTTTAATAAAATTTAAATTATGATTATCCCTCTTATTTATGTATCCCCCTCAATAATTGAAAAGAGAAGAAAAAGACTAGAAATGGAAGGGAAAAAACAATTACAAGGGTAAAAGAGAGGTGAATCCCATGAAAATGGCGGGATTTTCTGAGAAATACGTTGACGTGCAGCCATCCCATTCGCCATTGTCAATGATTTTCTCTTCCTCTCCATTTTTTAGGTTATTCCCTTCTTTCCCTTCCCACCGGTCGGTGTTTTTTCCCGGAAAATCCAAGAATTTTCCGTCAGAATTCCCGACCGCAGCCGCCGTAACATCTCATTCAATTCCCTTTGCTGTTCAGAACAATCTCTGCTTGCATCTGCATCTCCATCTCCCTGTGCAGTCCCAAATTCAGGTTTGTTTGATCAACTCATCTTTTCTCTGTCCGTTTTGCTGATTTCTACATTTGGGGGTTTCATAGAGATGGCAAGTCATGGAGGTCGGAGAAGCATGTCTCTGCCATCGTCGTCTTCGCTTGGTAAAAAGAAGCCGTATGATGGTGGAACACCCGATTCCACGCGAAAGTCTCTTTCATCTTCGCGTTCCATGTATGTATGCTCTTCAATTTCTTCTACCTTCTACATACATTTACATTTATTTCCATATTGTATTAGTATTAGTATTAGTATGTGATTGAAAACATTATATACATTACTTCTTGTCCATTCTCTTTGTCTGGAAATCAAATGAGGAGGAAACAAATTCCCGCACAACGTCGTAATCATTGTAACTTACCCTCAATAATGTGATTCATAGTCACCATTATGTCGCCATCGTGTTGTATTCACATTTACATTTCTTGCTCTGCAAATAGAGTCTTCTAGGTGCGTAGTTAACCTTTCTCGGTAAATTATTTTGGGGGAATATTGTGTTTAAGATGCTTGCTGGCAGTTGGTACTATTGAAATCCAAATTGTAGTTGCATGAATGTCTTTTGTATGAGTTTTATTGGTTTTTTGTCCTTATCTCGTGGAATGAGGGTGTGGATTGTGCAGTGTACATCTATAATGGAAATCGGGAGAGTCATGCAGATGAACTTCTCACAAATTCCCCACCTGTGACCCATATACAGCGAGGGGTTGATGGGAGGGAAACTGATAAGTTGCCTGCTCTGAGCTTTTATTAACTGTGTATTTGGAACAGGGGATTTACTGGAGAGAGAACAGTGAAGCGATTGCGGCTGTCTAAAGCCCTCACAGTACCTGAAAGTACCAGTATCTATGATGCATGCCGCCGAATGGCTGCCCGAAGAATTGATGCTTTACTGCTAACCGACTCCAATGCATTACTTTGTGGAATCCTTACGGACAAGGTATGGCTTCAACTCTCTATGTTGTCAACACTCTTGCCACATTTTTGTTTCTTCATCTGGTTCTTTTTGGTTATAGGATATAGCAACAAAAGTTGTTGCCTGTGAGATTGATATGGAGGATACACCTGTATCCAGAGTTATGACACGAAACCCAGTATTTGTTCTTTCGGATACTCTTGCTGTGGAGGCACTCCAGAAAATGGTGCAAGGTTGGTCATAGCTTGAAATTGCATCCTCTATCTTTATTTTGCAATATAATGCGTTTTGACATTCTCCGTACCTGTCTGCAGGAAAATTCAGACATCTGCCTGTTGTGGAGAATGGGGAGGTCATTGCTTTACTCGATATAGCTAAGTGTCTATATGATGCCATTGCTCGCATGGAAAGGGCAGCTGAAAAAGGAAAGGCCATTGCAGCAGCGGTCGAGGGTGTTGAAAAACACTGGGGGACTGGTAAGTGTAGACAATGTATCCATAACTGATTTTTGCTGTCCTCTAAACAAAATTTATTTGATTATATTATAGTTTGCTTGTATGACCATCGTTGTTTCATGCTCTTTGTTAATTCATATGCAGGGCCCAATACATTTGTTGAGAGTCTGCGAGATCAGATGTTTAAGCCTTCGTTATCTACAATAATCTCTGAGAATTTAAAGTAGGTAATATCGTCTCTATTCCTATGTGGTCTTTATTTGCTTATTTCCTTGCAAATAGCTTTTCCACTGTTCAAGATTGCATCTTTGTAACACATTGTGCAATTCAGGGTTGGAACAGTTTCACCAACTGACTCAGTTCTAAAGGCGTGCAAGAAAATGCATGAATTGCGATTAAGCTCTGCAGTTGTAGCAATTGATAACAAGCCACTGGGAATTCTAACGTGAGCCTGCTTATTTACTTGATCCCTAATCTTTTGCCGAATAAGACAATTCACGTCACCAATCTGCGCTTACATCTAAGAGAATGATTTATAGATGAATTTTTTAATATTCACTGATACAACATATAGTGATATATCTATATGATTTTGTAATTCAAAATTGATTCCAATTTAATGCAATCTATTTGTTCATTTATTGTTTACAGTTCAAAAGATATCTTGATGAGGGTTATAGCTCAGAATCTTTCCCCAGAATCAACCCCTGTGGAGAAGGTAATCTTGTTAAGGCATTAACCATTTACTTTGTGCCGTTGGTCATAATTATAATAAATAATAATACTTTTTTGCTACAGAAATTGTTCCTAAATAGAAACTATCTTAGCTGCTAGCACTGTGGAGCATCTGATGGCCACAATAAATAAATAAAAGAATATTGATTATCCATTTTTATGTTTTATAGATCATGACAGCGAATCCAGAATGTGCAACAGTAGATACACCGATCGTTGATGCTCTGCACTGCATGCACGATAGGAAGTTTTTGCACCTTCCTGTAGTAGATAGAGGTAATATTTAGCTACATCAATTGTGGAAGTTGTATGGAATCATCCAATTCTGATGGTTATGGGTTTGCTGGATGCAGATGGGAACATAGTTGCTGTCGTTGATGTGATCCATATCACTCATGCAGCTGTGGCCACAGTAAGTCACACCTTTACCTTTCTATATGCTTACAAGGATAAACGCCATTCATTAATTTGTAGAATAAGCAGTTCTGTTGAACACATACATGATCACTCAGCAAGCAGTTCTATTGAACACATACGCGTAAAAACAAGTCACTTGTAGGGGTTTTCTTCTTCAACTTTCCAATTTTCATTTCTCAGAAGTTCTTGGCCTCATTTCAACTGAGTGTCTCCAAATAATCATTGATAGTTGTTTCTTCATTATCTGTAATGTTAAAACCTATTTAGAGGGTTGTAAATCTCTCTGCGCCTGCAGAAATACCTCGTTCATTATGTGTCAGAAAATGTGATATTTTCCACCTACTTAGATAATGCTTTGGTTATAGTGAGTCACATCATCTCTTAATTTTCTTCTTATCTAGGTTGGAAACGCAACAGGAACCAATAATGAAGTCTCAGGCACTATGATGCAAAAGTTTTGGGATTCGGCCATGGCCTTAAGTCCCATTGATGACGATGAGGAAACACAAAGGTTAGATTATAATGCTTACGTATTATTTTTCCAGTTTATGTCTAGGTGCGCAACTAACATTGGTAGTGGTATTACAGTGACGCTTCCCAAAAATTGGCTTCTGAAGGGGGAGAAACCAGATCAACGACTCATCCAGGTTCTGCACAAGGGTTGCCAAATACATTTTGTTTCAAAATCCAAGATAAAAGGCGCCGAATGCACAGATTTACTTGTGGTATATTTTTTTATTATTAATTTTTATGTCAAGTTGCCCTTAAATGTTTTCTTTTTTTTTTTTTTTTTTTGATAAGCACCCTTAAATGTCTTCAGTTTTACTCTTGCAGTCTGGATCCAGTTGGTCTATCTGACCTTTAGATTCTCTCCAAAAAAAACTAACCCTTAGTTTGACCTTGCAATGCAAACTTACAGCATTGTTATATATAGCCATTGTCATCGTGTTTTATTTTGTTTAACAGTGAGGTCATGTCTCTTTTTCTTTTATGAGGAGAGATTGTATAACTTATTAAGTGACTTAATCATGGGTTTACTCTGTATCCAAGTATCAAATTTACTGATCAATTTTTGTTTGTTGTTTTAGATACTCAAACTTTGGCCGAACTTATAGCCTCTATCCTTCAGAGGCTGGGGGATGACATTGACCGCAATAACCTGCCTCACATTCTGGTATCTTTCAATAAGAATAAGATCATAAATTGTGTTTGCCCAATAGTTTGGCAATTGGAATGTGAATCACCAAAATCTATGTAATTTATTTTTAAAATGGAAACGAAAATACTAATAGGGAGATGTGAGGGAATGAGAATGGACATAAGGATCACAAAAAACTACCTCACTCCCACACAAAATCTGTCCAAATGTATCCATGGATCCTTCTTTGTTCGTTTTCTTCCTGGTAATGCTAATTGATGATCGTAATGTATAGTATGAAGATGAAGAAGGGGACAAATGTGTACTGACTTCGGACAATGATCTCGTAGCAGCTATGGAACATGCAAGGTCAGCCGGTTGGAAGGTATGATTGGAGTTTTTCCTGTTCATTAATGATTATTCCAGAAGAGGAATATATGATGTCACCAATTAGAGTTAGATGCAGTTTTGGACTGACATATGATTATGATACATATGGTGGTAGTGGCGTTCTTGAGACAAATCTTTTTTCATTCTTTAGTTTCTAGGAATAGAACAAGGATCTTTTACGAGCAGAAATATGATCATAGGATAGTATAGCTTGACAGTTTTAGAGAGCAAAGTCCGACTAACGAGAGGTGCCATTTGACAGGGATTGCGACTGTATCTAGATTACTCGAAAGGAACAGATGGCGGGTGGAAGGGATCTGGTCCGGGATGCTTGGACTACGCGAATGCAGATGCTTGGGCTTCGGCGTACAGTGCTGTTGCAGCAGGGGCTGCTCTGGTTGCTGGGTTGAGTATATTAACGTACTTGAGGAGGACATAGTCACTAATTTAACTGTATACTAAACTTGGAAGTTCCAAAGTAGAATCAACTGAGAGGGCACAGCACAGCACTTGATCTGCTGTTTTCTTCTATACAATTACAACCACACACGTACATGATATAGATGATACACAGTCAAGTATAAGTCGTATATATTTTTTTAGGATGATTGTCCTCTGCCGTGTATTCTTGTTTATTGCTTCCAATAATTTATATTGTGTATGATCTTCTAGCAATGGATTATATATGTATGTATATGATATGTCAGCATTTGGAAAAAAAGAGTATAATTTTCTGCAACTTGGAATGGATTTGCTTGTATCAACTTGTCACGAGTGTAAGCTTCAACAACTTTCAGAGATTGAGGCGAGATACTCGCTCACACCGTTGATTTAGAGGAGTGCAATAATCGAACTCGAATCGAGAAAAATAAATGATTTGATTACTGTGAGTACTTGATTATGTTGAAAAGTTCGTAATGTTTAGGGCTGTAAACGAGTCGAGTCTTTCATAAACTGCACAAGCTCGATTAATTAAATATTTGGTTCATGTTCATTATAATCGAGCTCGAGTCGAATTTGAACCCACCCCTTAAAGGCTCGATAAGTTTGCAAGCATACTCGTTAGTATTTAATTAATTATATATAATTGTACTAATATAATTTTTATCTTTTAATAAATATTTATAATGAAATTAGATGAGCGAGTCGAGCCGATCTTGAGCTGACTCGTTCAATAATTAATGAATTATATATTTTAAATTTGAATAAGTATTTATATTGAAACTTAACTGGACCAAACTCGAGCTTATTCATTTTCGTTCGAACTGAACTCGAGTTTAGTTGCATAAACTCATTCGAGCACGAGCCGAATACTTCTTTCACGAGTTGAGTTGTGTCATGCTAAAACCTCTTGTAACATTAGATAATCGAATTAATTAAAATATAATTATATATTAATTTTATTGTACATATATTTTATTTCTTGTATATAACTCTTAGTCAAAACATTTCATCTCACGACAAAAATTCAACAATCTATCACATATGTAATATGCATTCTCCTTAACATGGTTACATTCTCAAATCCTGACATTATGGAAATTGAAATGAAGAAGAATTGGGTGTAAACGAGCCGAATCGAGTCTCAAAATGATAGGACTAAGCTCGGGGTCAAATGAGTTTATGTAACTAAACTGGAGTTCAGATTGATTTGATTCACATACTTTTCAACACAAGCATTCACTAAAAATTTATTTATATATATGATTCATTAAATACTAAACGAGTCAGCTTGATATCGGCGTGACTCATTCGACTCGTCTAATTGTTTTATAAATATTTATTTATACGTTTAAAATAATATAATTAATTAAATATTAAACGAGTCAGTTTGTGAGTCTATCAAACTTTAAAAGGTCAAGCTCAACCTCAACTATTGAGTCTAATCTTAAACTTGGATACAGCTCGAACTTGATTATAATGAGGTCAAACCGAATATTTAATGAATGAAACTTGACCAACTCGTTAAAAATTAGATTGAAATTCCATTTTTTTATTAGCAAATAAATTTTATTAGAGCAACCCAAAAAGAAAGAGAGACAAAGTAGCAGCAGAGCAAAGTCTACCAAAACATACAAATTTGTGAAAAAACTCTAAGAGAGAGTTGCTTGGGTGGCTACAAACAACTCGTGAAAAACAATACAAATTTCAAAGAGAGTGATTTCTTTTTGAAGTGATTATAAATAAGAAAGATGAATATCATAAGTGATTATATTTTTCAATCATAGGTATCATTTACACAATTTTCCAGCTGAGTACAACCTAAGCATGCAAAAAATACTCTGTTGTTGGCTCACCATCAATTTCTCTCTCTCTCTCTCTCACTGCACAAACACATTTAACCCAATTCGTCTCTCTTCCCTCTTCACACATTTCAATTTTGATAAATACCCAGCAACAAACGGAGCTCCTCCACCATTTCCTTCACACCAGCACCTTCCATTTCAAATTCAACTTCAACCCATTATTGAGCTATGGCCAAACCCAGAAACAGAGTAGCACTACCACCGACACCAACCATTCTCATCCTCCTCCTGACCCTTTCTCTTTCTGTCCTCTCCAATGCTGAGCAACAACAACCCATCAAGACAATCGTGGTTCTGATCCTGGAGAATCGGTCCTTCGACCACATGCTGGGTTGGATGAAGGAATCCATCAACCCCTCCATCAACGGCGTCACCGGCGACGAGTGCAACCCCGTCTCCACCAAGCACCCTCAGGACCCCAAATCCATCTGCTTCTCCAACGACGCCGTGTTCGTCGACTCAGATCCGGACCACTCCTTCGAGGCCGTGGCCCAGCAGGTCTTCGGCTCCAAACCCTTCCCCTCCATGTCCGGCTTCGTCGAGCAAGCCCTCTCCACCGTCACCCCCAACCTCTCCCTCACCGTCATGAAGGGCTTTCGACCGGACTCCCTCCCGGTCTACGCCGGTCTGGTCCAAGAATTCGCCGTCTTCGACCGGTGGTTCTCCTCCATCCCCGGCCCAACCCAGCCCAACCGCCTCTTCGCCTACTCCGCCACCTCCCACGGCTCCACCAGCCACGTCCCCAACCAGCTCGCTCTTGGTTACCCCCAAAAAACCATCTTCGATTCCCTCCACGACAATGGCATGGACTTCGGGGTCTACTACCAGAACATACCCACTACGCTCTTTTACAGGAATTTGAGGAAATTGAAGTACATTTTCAAGTTCCACCAGTTCGATTTGAGGTTCAGGAGGCACGCCATGGAGGGGAGGCTCCCGAGCTTGACCGTGATCGAGCCGAGGTACTTTGATATTGTTGGCGTTCCCGCCAACGACGACCACCCGTCGCACGATGTGGCCAATGGGCAGGTGCTGGTGAAGGAGGTTTATGAGGCGCTCAGGGCGGGTCCTCAGTGGAATGAGACCCTTTTCGTGATTACTTATGATGAGCATGGTGGGTTCTTCGATCATGTCGAGACGCCTTATGTTAATGTTCCTAGTCCTGATGGCAACACGGGTCCTGCTCCTTATTTCTTCAAGTTTGATCGGCTTGGAGTTCGTGTGCCCACCATTATGGTCTCTCCCTGGATCAAGAAAGGAACTGGTAAGCACAACAGTTTTGTTCACTTTTACTATTGGTAAGGTTGTTTGAGAAAACAAGGGATTATGTTGTGTGTTTGGTGTGGAATATTGTTTTTTGGCAATGCTGGTGAGATGTTTGATGTTTTATGACCTTTTAATGGTTGTGATTCAAAGTTGGACGACCCGTCATACTTTATTCATATTGAATTAGGAATTTAGGATTGGTTCATCTTCTAAATTCTTGGTTGGAAATTGATGGAGGGTGAACTTGCTTTTGATATTCTTAAGGTTGATTGTGTTTGTAGTGAACTTTCATATAGCTTTCTTGAGGCAGAATCTTGGAAGTTGGAATTAAATTTTGAGATAATATCTTCTTCTACATTTCTTTAAAAGGGACATTTAAAATAAGGATATTTGAAATCATGAGATGAGAATTAGTAGTGTGAATGATGTCTTTTTGTTTACTTGGTGGTTCCTGTGAAGTAACAATGTAGTTAGTATTGAGCATTTCAAGTCTTCAATCAAAAGGTTATTTAGTCTGCTATTTGATTTTTGTTCAGTAATAAGTGGCCCAAAAGGACCTACTCCGAACTCGGAATTTGAGCACTCTTCCATCCCGGCAACCATCAAGAAAATGTTCAAACTCAACTCAAACTTCCTGACTCACAGAGACGCTTGGGCAGGCACATTTGAGGAGGTTGTTAGCGGCCTAACCTCCCCCAGAACTGATTGCCCAAGTAATTTATCAATCTATCCACTCAGATAAGTGGCAATTGTGACAATATCCGTAGTGTAATCTATGTGTGTTTATGACATTGCAGTGACGTTGCCAGATGTGACGCCCTTGAGGAAGACAGAGGCAAAAGAAGACAGCAAGCTATCGGAGTTTCAGGGTGAGGTGGTTCAGCTAGCAGCTGTTCTCAACGGTGACCACTTCTTGAGCAGCTTCCCAGACGAGATGACCAAGAAAATGAGTGTGAAAGATGCCCACCGGTATGTGCGAGATGCCACTGCAAGGTTCATCAGAGCAAGCAAAATGGCCTTCAAGTTAGGGGCTGACGAATCCGCCATTGTAGATATGAGATCCTCGCTCACCACCAGATCCTCCCTTCACCATAAATAAAGTATGTCACAAACCACATCTGTTTTGTAGAAATGTTGTAAATGAGACAAACATAGCTTAGGGCCGAAGGCTGAAGCTATTTTTGCCAAGTGTCCAATTAGTGATCTGTAAACTATCTATAATCATTTCAATGCTCAATATCAATCAAAGTGTGTAAGCTATGTTCACAGATGTTGTCTCAGTTTCATGGCATTGCTGGTTGTGTTTGTAGTGTTGGTAGCAAACAAAAAAGGGGAGTGAAGATTCATGTCAAACAAAGCTTCCAAAAAGAGGCAAAGCAACAAAACACAAGTGGTGCAAAAATATCTGTAAATTTCACGGTTCACACAGTCCTCAATTTCAGTTCCCGTGAACCCATCAGTCATCATCAATTAATAAAATCTTGACTTGTTAATTGTAGCAGAAATTGTATAGGATTAGGAGCTGGCATGTCACATGAGAATAATTTTCATATAAACAAATGATTCTAGAAACTGAGGCATCAATTCCAACTCCAATTACACTTTCTTTCTTACTGTTATTGGTTCCAATCTCTCTCTCTCTCTCACCTCATCTCTTTCTTTCTCCCTGCACATCTCTCCTTCCCTGTTTTCCTTTGCACTATCTTCTTTATTAAGCTTTTTTATACCAACACAACTAAGTTCAGAAAATTACTATCCTTGCCAAGTGTTGAATGATATTCTAAGTAGATGGCTGATGACATATCTAGAAATAATGACCCATTATCATTTAACATGCTCAACACAACAAGCTCCAAAATAACTTTTATTATTTCTTATACAATTGTAGAGTTATTATTTTCAGGAATAATGACAATTTACTATGTTTAATTGAGCTGCTTTTACAATATACAATACCTATTCTAAGAATGTAACAGTCGAGTCATTTAATTACATTTTTTTACAATTGCTACTTTTCATCCAATTTAACTGGTTTACCGTTCATTTTTTTTTAAATTACCTAAACTACCCTCACTTCTCTTCTCTCCACTCATACTTTGCAACTCAACCTCTCTCTCTCTTAGTAAAATGAAAGATCCTTACTAGTTTCGGTTTATTTTTTAGAAATAAAAAAAAAATTGAGGCCAGTGTAGGGAGATTGAAGAGGTGTTAAGCTTGTGAACGATTAAAACACAGAAATTACAGAAATCGATCGAAATTGGTACTTGATATTGATAAACTCTCAGATATGGCCGAAACCCTAAATGAGCCGGTTTCTCAAGACGCAATTGTTTACAATAATCAAGATAAGAAACCCTAGCTACCCATCGCTTTGCTTAAATACCTAGCTACCCTCTGAAACCCTTCTCTCTCGCTCGTTCTGCACTCTCACACACCAGTACAGTCCAGCACGTTGGAGAATACGACAAGAGCGTGATCTCAAGCTCTCAACGACTATTTCCAGACTCAGCTCACACCCCAAAACGACGTCGCAACACTTAAACCTAATAAAAGACTAAACTTACCTTAAACCCAACGACTACTTGACTTAAAACAAAAGACTCCTTTTATTCTTCCTTCAGCATCCTGACAATGCTTCCTCCTTTAGCAAGCTTGCCCACAAGCTTGAAGAGAGAGATTAAGCTGAGGGAACTCTGCTCTCAACCAAGTTACATCCTCCCAGGTTGTATCTTCAACCAATGCTCTGTCCCACTGAATTAGTTTCTGCACCACAGCTTGATTGTTCCTCTTCACCATTCTTGTCTCCAGAATCTTGTAAGGCATCACCTTCATTTTCCCTTCTTCATTAAGCTCAGGAAGATTTGTTACCAGTTTGTTCCTGTGTCCCAATTGTCTTTTGAGCAGTGATACATGGAAAACTGGATGAATTCTGGATTCTGCATGTAGCTTTAGCCTATAAGCCACTTCTCCAATTTTCTCGGTAATTTGATAAGGCCCATAAAATCTTGCAGCCAATTTCATGTTTTTCCTTAAAACCAGAGAATTCTGCCTATAGGGTTGTAACCTTAAATACACCCAATCTCCCACTTGGATCTGCCTCTCAGTTCTGCCCTTATCTGCAAAAAAACTCCATCCTCTCCCTGGCCTTAATGAGGCTGGCTTTCAAGGTAGCCCTCAACTGTTCTCTGGTTTTCAAGAATTCCTCCACTGAAGGTACCTTAGATATGTAATCACATATACCATATACAGGAGGCTTATACCCATACAGTGCTTCAAAGGGTGTCACATTAATGGCAGTGTGATAAGAGGTATTATACCAATATTCAGCAAAATTGAGCCACTTACCCCACTGTTTAGGATACTGGTGAGTGACAGCTCTGAGGTAATTCTTTCTGCCTGCCCATCATTTTGTGGATGATAAGAGGTGTGTAGTTACGATCAAATTGGCTATTTTGATTAGATGACATGTCCATTGACAAATGTCTATCCAGATGGCTCAACATGCACCAAACAGAAAGATGTCCATCCAGAAGTAGCAACATGAGTTGGTGAACATCTGTCCCGATGGCTTTTCAGTAAGT